>JBBPOB010001016.1:0-11418 GCA_038091275.1 Tylopilus subfusipes
GTGTGATACCCAGATAGAAGGTGAGAGTCCACGGAAATGGAGGGTATGCGTGATGACGGGCGCGATATCATCTGGAGCATAACCTGGACCATCATAACATTCAAATGTGAGGACCATAGACGAAGAAGGTATGCACACGTACGTCGAATGTCACCCCGGATTGAGATCAGCATCGCTCGAGACCTCGAATGGGTTCGCGTTGAGTCTTCTAAGGCTTTCGGCGGAAGCGTCCCAAATGCGTTTGTAGGGGGAAGGGGGAACGAAGGCTGGTGACCTGACTGAGCCTACCGAAAGATGACAGATTGGGATTGTCTGGAGTGACGCACGGGCAAATAAATCTGAGCATAGAGGTGAGGCTGGTTTCCTTGTGGCACTGTTCTTCATATTCTCTGGCACTGATATCGTTAACGATTCGGGGTTTTGTACAAGTTTGTTTGTGCCTCATGCTAGGGTAGCGACAGTTCTTCGTCGCTGGAAAGAATTACACTGGAGAAGGGGAAGATTTTCTGACCCCCCTTCTACTTCCAAATACAGTTGTCCACCACCCTATCACCCCACTGGCAGCACTGGCCCTTAGGAGTGTTCTCACTCGTTTTTCCCATCTGCACTGTGCGTGCAGTGGTTGAACACCTTCGAGACCACCACACATACTTTGAAGTTCTGAAGCACAATTTCTCTTTGTATGATTCAGACAACCCCACTCCCCGCCCTTTACCACAGTAGTGGAATTGATGCAGACCATTTTGCAGACCCTTTACCCTGTCTTCCTGCAGAGGCAGTCTCCCCCCGTCTTTCTCTCTGGACCTTCCCCCTTCCTTCCCACTCCATCCCCCTTCTTCTCCTAGTACTTTCACTGCCTCTGTTGCCTCTGATGGTCCTGAGCATAAACAGCAATTGAAGGAGGGTGGTTTCAAGCTCTGCAGTCCCTTATTGAGAGCACAGACCCCTTATCATCAACCTGGGGCTCTCCTGGCAGGTTCCCTAGAGCTATGTTTCACTGAGAAAACACTCAGGCCTGGAGGAGACTCTGGGCTGTCTCTCAATGATGTTAAGAAGGTATTATCATGAATATCTTTGTCGTTGATGCAAGTGACATTGCTGCAGGGTCAGCCACTCCTCTCTGCAGGCCTGAAACAATTGCCTGATAAGGCCCTTGAAGAGGCTGTTCTGATGAAGCATGCAAGCCGGAAGACTAGCAGGCTCCTACCCACCACTGCTGGAGAGGTCAAGGCAACATGCGAGGGAGGGGTGGAAGGGTCTGAGTGGCTGTGATCACATTGAAACCCAGCATAACCTTAAGTCCTTGACCTCTCCAGCAGCGGCTGGAATATAACATTTGTAAACAACATCAGCCACAGTGTTGGAGAATGTGGAGTCTGAAAAAAATACTGTAGCTGTCAAGACCGGGCTAACTCCGATATACAACTCCGGAACTCCGGAGTTTTACTAGACAGATAGGACTTTGGCTTCAACTTGTGTGTTGCGCCCTTGTCAGTCACGTCCTGTTATTTCGGAGGGTCGGAGGTCGGAGGATAAGTCCTAGGTGCAAGACCCGACGATGAGTCGATCTAGCGAGAGGATGACGGAGGAGGAGGACGAGAGAGGAGGAGTTAATCTTAATCGATATTTGAACTGGAGAATACAAGGAGTAAACTAGGAGTTTATATACTACGGAGTTGCATAGGATTGGTAACGGAGTTCATAGGTATTGGTAAGGAATTCGGAACGGAAGATAAGTAAACCGGAGCTGTGCTCCTAAGCGAGCACCGGCTCGGTTGAAAGTACCGAGCGGAAAACTAATACAAAAGTGGAACAAGGAGATGTCATAACTAGAATGGAGAGGAAAGCATACGAGGAGATCTAGTCCGGAGCGGAGATAGTACCGGAGTACTGGAGATAGTCTTGGGGAAGTCCGGGATATGACACAGTGGGTGAGTCATTGTTGAATGAAAAGAGTGTGACACAGAAAGTTGAGGCAGAACGAGAGTGACACCTACCCTTGTTTTCTTTTTTTGCGGCTGAAGGTCAGATTATGTACAATATAAGTAACGAGTGGCTGATGGTATCAATCAATCATCCAGGTCGTGCAAATGCACATGTATCATTACCAAGCACCACTGTGGCAGCAACGACCATAACACGAGCTGAGGTTCTTTGCATGTGTTCTCAGTTCAATGCCTAACTGCCCCAGGTGCTACAAATTCTTTGCGAATATCAAAAGTGTTGCGCTCCATCAAGCCCAGCCTACATCCGCCTGTAACACAAACCCTCCACTCGAGAGAGTCATCATCTGTGTCCGACAGCAGGATGACACCATTGACATGGCAGCCGCTGGGATGGATTCCCAACCCTTAGAGCCTCAACTTGAACAGCACTCAGACAAAGATCTCACTGCGGCAGAGTGGGACATGGCAAATATAGATGAAGATCCTCACTCCCCTCCTACCAATGCAGACCCGATACCTCCTGAATTACAGGCATTGTATTCTACGACTAACTGGGTGGTTGACTGGTATGCAAATGCCAGACGAGTCATGGAAGATGGGTAGACATTCCTTGCCCACTTCGCACTGGATAGTTTCTCGGTCCATCGCAAGCTCAATCTGTATTACCCGTTTTCGACCCTTGCGGACTGGCAGATGGCCAATTTTCTCCTCACCTCACGACTCAGCATGAGGGCGATCGTTGATTTCCTATCCCTCAAACTTGTACGTTCACTCACTTGACTGGATTGTGCATTTTTGTTAACCCTGCCTTCCTGTCTCTAGACAAAGACATTGCCTCTTTCATTTCGGTCTGCAAAGGAACTGCACTTCCGTGCAGAGATACTCCCTTCCGGACCTGTTTGGAAGTTCAAGATCGTTCCTACCACCCATCCAACAAAGCAGCCAGTGCATCTCTACTATCGCGACTCCCTCGATTGTGTAGAGTCATTATTCAACAATGCGATCTTTGCTGGCGACATGGATTTTTCCCCGTACCGTTTGTTCACCACCACAGAATGAATTGTACAGCTGTACACAGAGTGGATGAGCAGTGACAATGCATGGGAACTGCAGGTATGAACTCTATCATTGCTTATATATTCATGTAGCTGATACCCTGGGCCCCTTGCTAGTCGCAAATAACGGATGGTGGCACACTCTGTGGGGTCATCCTTTCCTCCGACAAAACAAACATCACCAATGTATGTGGAGGTAGAGTCGCGCACCCATTGCTAATCAGTCTCGCAAATATCAGAATGAAGACTTGTAATAAGGCCTCATCACACACCTTTCTCCTTCTCGCATTAATGCCCATACCTCGATTCATACATTCAACCGCCCGAATCCGTTCAGTACTGGATGCCCGGCTGTTTCATCAATGTTTAGACATTGTTCTCGAGCCACTGAAAATTGCGGCACACATTGGGAGGATGATGTCAGACCCCGCTGGCAACCTCCGTTATTGCTTCACCCCACTTGCATCTTATATTGTCAACACACCTGAAGTAGCCATGCTGGCATGCGTACGAGGACAAACTTCTCCCATCACGTTGGCAAAGTATGACCAATTTGGAGATCCGAACCAGCATCAAACACGAACAGGCGCCCTCACTATGACACAGCTTCAATCCATCAATGCGGACCCTGCAGACATCGAGGCCTTCTTCAAAGAGTGTGAAAAATACCGTCTCAGTGGGGTCTCTCATCCTTTTTTCCAGGACTGGCCGCTTTCTTGTCCTTCACGGTTCCTGGCCCCTGAGTGTTTGCACCACTGGCATCGCTTTTTCTGGGATCACGATTTAGGGTGGTGTGTAAAAGCACTCGGTTCTCATGAACTCAACTTCCGCTTCTCTGCCCTTCCTCCCGTCACTGGTTTGCATCATTTCAGTCAGGGCATCACCCAATTGAAGCAAGTCACTGGGCGGACGCAGCGAGACATACAGTGATACATCATAGTTGTGCTATCCAGCTTTCCTGACACCAAAGTTGTCACTGCCATCCAGGCACTAATGGACTTCTGTTATTTTGCACAGGCTCCAGTCATTTCCTCCACCACTCACGACAGGATTGCTGCTGCATTGGCAGAGTTCCACCAGCACAAGCAGGCAATCCTCGACCACAGCCTCCGTCATGGTGGGGAAACTAAGGCACCACTCAACCACTTTAATATCCCCAAGCTTGAGTTGATGCACAATGTAGTTCCAAGTATCAACAATGTCAGAAGCATCCTCCAATGGACTGCTGATACTACTGAACATGCCCACATTGAAGTCATCAAGGACCCCGCTTCTATGACCAACAACATGAACTATGATGCCCAGATTTGTCGCACCCTGGATTGTGACGAGAAGTGCTGCCTCTTCAACACTGCCATTAGTCTTATCCAGCAGTTTGGACATACAGAGGACAATGGTGACCCAGACCTGGAGGTTGGAATCAATGATGAGATGAATGACGACAATGAAAATTTGGAGCTGGCAGAAGAGTTGTGGTCACCGCATCACAAGGCAGCTAATCTTTTCGCTGCAGCTGAACGACTCCTCGAAGCCCCTCCTGGTAGCATTCCTTATCTTCAAATCTTCGTTGCCGGCTCTACAGCTTTCCACCTCAACCGCGAGCCCTCAATCTGTTGTATCTCCATTGATGATGCTGCACATAATTCAACCTCCCTGACCTGCAAGGAGCCTTAGGGGACTACCTGAACCATGAAGGTGCCTTCGCTCAGAATTTCCATGTCTTTGGTGGCCCGAGGAGATCACCCCACAACGTTCAACTCCCTTTCAACGAACTTCACGTCTGGTGCAAGGTCCGTCTTCAGCAAAAGTCATACCATGACCTGTCGACGCTGGGCTCGACTTTTGTGGTCCATGCTCATCCACCTGACCAGATATGGAAGTACAGCCGCTACGATGGTGCGCTCCTTAACACTGATGAGGCACATGCATGGCCCTCAAGTGGCTTAGCAGGTACGTAGCAATCTTACAAATGCGAGGCTGACACTAACAAAATCGAACCATACAGGTCACTCTATCATCCTTGTCCACATGATCATATGTCCTGTTGCCCCTAGGAAGCAGACATGTCCATGGGCAGGCCGCTTCCTTGTTTATGCAGAATGCCTCGATATTGTTACCCAAGCCAATGGATCTGTTGTCGAGCCATCATCAGGACTGCATGTCCTGAAGCAAGCAATACGCACATCTGGAGCCCCACTCAGTGAGATATTTCCATTGGACCAACTACGATCCTACTGTAATCTTGCTCCTTGCTTTGATCGTGCTCAGGCAGACAGTCAACTGAGTCGTTACAATAGTATTCACTCCTCCTCCACAATGTTCCTAAACAAGTACATTGATAAAGACTTCTACTATGCTGTTATGGGCTCGTAGTTTCTATTTACACAGACCTTTGTGTACTAGTAGTAGTTCAGGAACTCGAAGGCTGCATCCAAGTATACCAATCAAGTTCTACTAGTCAGTCGCCAACCCCAACATTCATCAGCACCTCAAGCTCTTTTGGCCCCTTTCTGAATACCTTGAGAAGATGTCAACTCATCAGAAGTGAGTAAACTTGAAAATACATGTCCAGGAGGTTAGTGAAGTGTTGCCAGGACTCGCTGTGGTCAATGTTGACTTTGCCCGCCAAGCCACCTCCCTCGTCCAGCAGCTCAAAAGTACATTGCCAGCATACTTCATGCTATCATGTCCGTCAACCCAAACATTGGCCCAGTAAACTCAATCGAGGCAACCGTCGTTGAGTTTCATCAGCGACTCGGATGCTGCCATCTTGTTGATTGCCTGTGCTACCTCTTCGAAGCTGCAGAACTAGCACAACTCCCGGACACACCCAGGCTCTATCTCCATTTCGAGATGTTCATCAGGCAGGAGCTCGTCCCCGCCACAAAGTCAGTTGGTGCAGACACCTCTCTTGCCTCACACATATTCAAGAAGATCGACACCCTCGGGGCTGCTGTCGCACAGGCCCAAACAGCGAGACAATATGCCCAGAGCAACATTGTCCCTCAGGCCCAGGTGTGCACATCTTCTTCCTGTCCTTGCTCCTTGACTCATGCCCTCTAGGTTCACAAGCCTCTCTCGCCTATGATGTTCTCAACGCCTGCTGCAATTCTCTCAAGTACGAGCGACGGTATCTCTTCATCGTCTACTACCAAATTTCCCATCTGCCAGTGGGGTACCTTTCTCCAAATGAGGTACAAAAGTTGATTGATTGGCTCGCAGCTAATCCAAACAACCCAATGACTCTTTACATCCTTGCCACCACACTTGCTGTATTTGACCCAGCTGACCCCCACTCCTTCCCCAGCATCCGCAAAAACCTCACCATTGGCAAGGGCACCGTCACCTACATGAAATGACAACTTGCTCCCACCGCAAACTGGAAAGAACCTGGCTTGAAAGCAACTATCCTCCTCAAGTGGACGCTCTTCATGACAGAGAACAGACATCACGACCCTACCTTGGAGAACCAAGAAGGTTTCAAAATGGAAGAGCTTGAATCTCAGATTTGGAATGCCATTCAGGGCGATGCCTTCACATACCTTGCTGAAACTGTCATCAACGAGCATATATCTAAGCAGAACAAAAAGGTGGGTTTCTCCCGCCGTTCTGTGTGGGCTGCCTTGCCGACCTAGGCATGGCAAAGTTGCTCGATTACGACGCGGCAAGAAACAAGCTATGCAAGTTGATAGAGAAACCGAGCGACGACCCAACCAAGCTTCCCAAGGTCCCATTCTCGTCCCACGTTGACTTGTTCATCGTCTGAACCATCCCTAAGGCGCAACACAAGAACGACGACACCAAAGAAGTCTTTGAACTGCTAAACGACCAGCTCATAGCAGAACTACCGCAGTTGCTCGAGCTCCGCGTCCCATATTTCGACCCGAGTCTCGAAGCCATGATACGGATGCAATGCAAGTTTGCGGAGGACGGCTATGAGAAGATGAGCACGGTTCAGAGGTGGGTTTCTTTTTTCTTTTCTATGCCCACAATGGCCCATGTTGGTGCACACTCTAGATATTTCACAGATAACCCTCATTCAGCTCCGCAAACACACACACATCTTGCCTATAAGCTCGTTTGCGCAGTTTGTCCAGCTCGTCCCTGAGCAACAGGAGCAACAGCAAAAGGAGCGCTTCACGGACGAAGTCAAGTTGCCTGTGCTCGACATGTGTGACATGCTCATCATATCTCTACTCGTGTATGCTACTTCTGAGCTGCACAAGATCAAGCAGAGGCAAGAAGACGTGCTTCACTTCTTTCACATCGCCATCGCATCAGTTCTGAGTCGCCTCTCATACTGGACTCGAACACGCCGGTCTCGCCATGCCCGCTACGTTCAAACTTCAAGCTCAAGCAGTGTCTACACAAGATTCCATACCCATTGAACCATACTCATCAATGCACACACGTGGATATCATGGCTCCATCTAGGGACCCCCCGCCACATCTGGGTCAACATGGGCCATCGTCCGCCGAGAAGTCTCCCATGAATAATGCATCTGATCCCTCAACTCCGTCCACGAGCACCGCACCTGTCTCGGGTACACAGGAACAAGCACCCCCTCATCGTGTACCGAAACTGACAAAGCTCGAGATGCCTACCTTTTCTGGTCCTCTCGAGCCCGCTGCTATCAACGCTTGGCTTGGATGTTGTGAGGATGCATTTTTCGCATGGTCCGCCTGGAACGACACTTCTGTCATGTCTGCCCAACTCTGTATTGTCCTCGCCAGCATGAAGCTTGAGGAACCTTCCATGATGACTTGGTGGAGCAAGAATCGCGATGTGCTGAAACTTCTCCCGTCCTGGGATCTCTTTGTTGCGCGCTTCAAGGACCGATTCATCCCTTCTGGTTGGCGTCTCGATGCACTCGCGAAGTTCTACTCAATCTCACAGGAGAGTCAGCCTTTTCCCGAATTTGTAACTTTGCTCCAGGCCACACGCAATGCACTCACATCTGCTGGCATTGGCTATGTGATCTCTGACTCCATCTTCAAAAACCACCTGCTGATGTTTTCGAATCCGGTCCTTCAGCTTCAGGTTCGTGCGCTGCCGTCGCTCGTGTATGAAAACACCAAGGTCGACGCGCTGATCAATCTGATGTCGACAACTTGGGCCAGTCTTATAGCAGAGGGACGTGTAAAGACAACAATTTCAGAAGCTGTTGTTGAGGTCACGAAACAGCCTGCGAATTCTGTTCTATCTACTTCGGACTATCCTCTTCCCGATCTTTCATATGCCAAGTGAGAAAGGCTTCGTGCTGCCGGAGGCTGCTATCACTACCGTCTCAAGCCGGGTGATCCGGACTGGAAAGATCACCAAGCTCATACTTGTCCTGGCGATTCAAAGTGCAGCATTCTGCCACAAAGTGGTCGCTCATCTGCTGGCCCCATGCATACTGTGGCTTCGATCATGCCCTGGAGCATCTCTGAGGCCCAACCTCCTGCAAGTGCTCCCACCAGCAATGACAGTGAGACCGTTGCTGTCGTCATGCCTCGTCCACTGTGCTGGTCCAACTTCGATGACAGTGACGAGGATGCCTATCTTGACACAGATGAGGACGATGATTAAGTTTCCTTCCATTCTTCATTTCGAATTGCCTTTCCTTCTGGCCCCCAATAATGGTGTTGTTCGTCATAGTCCTCCTTATTCATACACCCGTGGTTCTTAATTGATCCCTTGTTTGTGCATCCGTTTGGGCTCACGTTTGTTGTTGCCATTTGATCACTTTCTCTCCTTTCGTCTCCACTGGTTTTCTTTCAGAGGTTGGGCGGGTGTAAGCCTCATTGGCATACAGTCATGTGTACCGCTGTATATCTACCGCTGATCCTCGTAGAGATACAGTAGTCGTCCTTTGTCCCGTACCTCGTAGTCCCCGTATAGAGCGTGGTCCTGTTCTTTGTGTCCGCCGTTCTCAGTGTTTCCACCGTTGGCCACGGCCGGTTTCCATTTGTGCATTTATTGACTTGCGTTCTCGGATATTGGACCTCGCGGCGCTGGATCTCGCATTGGGTTTTACCTTGGAAGTGGCCCTTTGTGACTAGTACTCTATTCTAACAGCTCAGGCTGAGCATCATGGATTGTGCACTGTAGTATCCTGTCGAGCTGTGGCTGCTTGTCAAACCCTGTCTGCTTGTTGTGCTTTGTAACACATGTCCCATTTAGGTACTGCATTGACTGTATTGACTGTGATGCTGTAATCTACTGTAACAATGCTGTAACTCATGTGACAACTGTGGTAAAATCAGTGATTTGCTGATGAATCGCTCTGCACCACAGAAGCTGAATTCACGTCCATGGCACGAGCTGAAAAAGATATCATTTGGCTACGAAACTTGTACAAGGAGATCGGTTATGAGCCTAAGAGCGCCACCATCCTGTATGGCAACAATCAGGCCACCATTGCCATTGCGACAAATGCTGAATTCCACAAGCGTGCAAAATACTTTGACTTGAAGAACTTACACATGCGCAAAACCATCAAACAAGGATGGATGACACTCATTTACTGTCCGACGAAAGAGATGACAGCGGACGTCCTCACCAAAGCACTACCACACACTACACACGTGCAACACACGAGCACACTTGGCCTCCACCCAGTTTGAGGGGGAGTGTTGACACGAGATCACCGACTAGTGGCAAACCTAGCTCGGCACATGAGGAGACAAGTGTATTGATCTCTAAGCTTGATAGGTAATCTATGGATTACCTGAGCTATTCAGTAGCTACAGTTGTTGAAATCACGTTGATCAATCTAGATCGTTCTACTTCAGACTTCTTATCTAGAACAATCACGTGATGATGACATGATTGTGATTACTCATTGCCGATAGGATCGCATACATCAGTAAGCCAATTTTCTTGACATGATGTCATTGGATTATAAATCCTTCTACGATGTTCCATCGTGTTCCACTGCCATTACTATACATAGGTAAAACCTATATTAGGTACATGGTCCGTGCGCCATTCCTGTAGTATATAAACTGGTGGTTGACTCCAGTATAATCCAAGCGGCTCTTGACCTCCTACAAGTCAGATCCACTACCAACTACTACTCTCACTATCTCCCTCTTGGTCGAACACCCAGTGAGTATTCCCACTGGCTGTGCTGGTGCTAGCGATTAGTTTCGTTAGGTTATGAGCCCTGACCCCAGATAAGACATATGGTATTGCATCTATGATCCCTGGACTGGCGTTCAATCTACCAGGAGGATTGAGTCCCTTGTGGCTCTGCCTTAACCTGTTCGTTTTCTTTCTTACCACAACGTTCATCCCAAGCTGGTTTCAAACTGCTTGGCTTGTCCTTTTTGGACATGGAACGATTGTGATTTTTCATTATCTTTCTTCGGAACGAGGACAACATATTGGTGTTCAGGTTCGGACTGCTAATGCAATTCATACTTTGGTGTATCAGGTTCTACCTTTGGATAACCAAAGAATTCAGAACCGTCAACCTCCTCCGATTTACTCGGTGAGTAGGAATGATCTACCTCAGTATGATATTTTGTTCGCACCTCCGAGATACCAAGAGCAGGATCCTTTACCCGCTTTTAGACTCGAGGCACCTCCTCCTTATCGGCCTCTGGTTAACCAGACCGAAAGGAATCGTCGAACTCGTCAGAGGCATCGGAGAGCCGGAAACGGCCAACCACCCCTTGATGATGATGAGTTCGACGAAGCAGTTCGTCCAGTCCTTCAACCGCTCTTACGAGCTGGAGCATTGGCTGACGAAAACCCTATTCCAGAAAATGACCTCCCTCACCACCCAATCCTACGCATACCGAATCCAGAACGTAACAGAGCGCCCCCTAACCCTGGCGGACGTGAACCTTGTGTCCGCTTTGCAGGCGGGGTCTCAAGCCGATCCTCAAGCGAGGATAGAGTACCAATTGAACGAGACCCTCTCGGGCCGCAAGGCCCAGATTGTCCCCGTTCTCTATAGGGACCTCTTCCCGGACTCCGAAGAGTCGGAAAAGGTTTTTACCTTGACCGTCTACGAAGGAGAATCCCTCGCTTCGGCTCTGGAAGGTAACGGGTTGGTGGTGGTCGACAAAAACATGCATAAACACCCCCATGAGAATCTACTCCATGGGAACGGTTACGAGTCCATTTCTGAGGACCTGTGGGCTTTCCACACAGGTTTTAAGATTGGCTGGGTTGTGGAGGCAGATCTGTTGGATCCCAATGACATGCCTTTCCCAAACGCAAACCAGCTAACGGATCGTTACTGGGATGTTCCGCGGGTTAATATCTGGAATGAGTGGTTTGATAAAGCTGCGAGGAATAGGTGGAGAAAATTTTTAAATGGCTTTATATTTAGAGAATGCGAAAGGGCGGCGAACAGCTTGGCTGACCAAGTTGTTCAGCCGAAGAACGCTGAGATCGATCGGCTTCGCCGAATGATCACTGG
>JBBPOB010001017.1:0-11410 GCA_038091275.1 Tylopilus subfusipes
TCATCGTCATCGTCCTGTTCCTCGTCAGCGAATTCATTTAATGGAGGTCCGCTACCATCAGATTCATTGCCATCGCCAAATTCTCCTACACTCTCACACTCGTCCTCGTCCTCATCCTCACCATCCTCGCTCTCTCCTCCTAACTCGACGTCTTCTACACTACCTTCTTCGTCGCCAGTCTCTATTGGGGGTTCTATGTTCATCTGATCCTCCTCCTCTTCGCTTTCTCCTTCCACGTATCGAGTTGGCCGCCGTGCAGTATCTGGATGGATAGACGTGCGGGTTTTTGATGTCAACGACGCAGGGGCCGAGGAAGATCGCATTTCAATTTGGGACAAGACCGTATCGAGTTTTCCGTTCAAGGACAGTAAACTTTCGTGTAGCGCCAATCGCGTAGTCAGCGTAGCATAGAGACCTGCTAGTCTGGCGACCAGGTCCGGCATCTGGAAATGATGAGGTCTGCGAAAGAGAGGACGTACGGACGATTCAAACGCACTGTCATGAGATGGCCGCTGTGTACGGCAAGCGTCGTTTTTATCCAATTGATTAGAACTGTGCCTCGCTGCGAACTAGCACCACCACCACCACCTTTCATATTCGCAGCTCTTGCACCTCTTCCCAGTCTCTCCATGCAACCCAAGAGAAGTGGTAGTGAAAGTTGGGGAGGCAATCGCCTCACAGTATTTCGAATGAGCACCGTGTCAGAGTGTGCTAAACATGTCTCCAAAAGCCGTGAGTCAGACGAATGTAGAGCTTGTATGAGCGTCCGTGTAAGCGAATGCGCGGGTACGATATTGAGGGAGTCTGGTTGTCTATCGGGTTTTGAAGGCGCGCCGGGCTCTTGGTCGTTGTCCGATTCTGAGCCCTTGTTTCCGGCGTCGGTGCCATTCAAGGCTGACAGCCTCTGCCCCAAACTCTGTTCAGCGAGGTCGGCGTCGAGATTCCCCTCTACTTCGCGAGCTGCGAGGTCTTCGAGGGCCTGATCCTGTCCGAGTTCCGTGCCAGAACGTATGGCCAATGTCGAGGACTCGACATAGCGGGCGTTTTTGGGTGCGATCTGAAACTATAAGACACGCAACGGTGGTCTTTGCATCTCGGTGTACTCACCACAGTCGCAGAGTGGCCTTCTACCAGTATTTCGTCTGCAGCCGGCTGGGACGCAGGGGGGTTAGTCTTGCGCGTGGATGTTTTTCTACGCAGTTTTTTTGGTTTTGGTGCAGAGTCCATGATGTGGACTGGTCGGCCTGACCAACACTTTTCTCAGAAAGACACATGAGTGAGAGGGCGAACTTTGGCCTACCTTGAGTTGCTGTCGAGTAAAATTGTCGTGATATATATTATACATACATCGTCCACCGAAACTTTGGCATTACATAATAGTAGGCTCTTCCTCCCACAACGATCCCGCCAGTTTCCGCTCAAAGTCGCCCGCCCGCCTTCTCGGCGGTCCCTGCAGCAGTCTCGCAAGTAACCCCTTCTCGTCACAGGAATATAGGCATGAACTACATCCAGGTGAGCATGCCTTATCGTCTCGCCATGCTTTCACTGATACATACTAGCTAGAGAAACTGGGTATGAACTCCATCTTTGATTCCGATGGTGGTTCCGCTCACTAAACCCGGCACAAGGTGAGGGCACATATGCGACGGTGTACAAGGTATCGGGCCCGCTGCTACCCTTCAATCTTCTTCTTACAGCATTTGACCTAGGGGCGCTCCAGGACCACCAATGAAATCGTCGCTTTGAAGGAGATCCACTTAGATGCGGAGGAAGGCACGCCATCGACTGCCATCCGGGAGATTTCCCTCATGAAGGAACTGAAGCACGTCAACATCGTGCGCCTTCATGACGTTATACACACAGAAACGAAACTCGTTCTCATATTCGAGTACTGCGACCAAGATCTCAAGAAATATATGGATCAACACGGCGAGCGTGGCGCTCTCGATCCCGCGACGGTTCGAAGTTTCATGTACCAACTCTTGAAGGGCACCTCTTTCTGTCACGAGAACCGTGTCTTGCACCGTGATCTTAAGCCCCAAAATCTTCTTATCAATCGCAAAGGGGAACTCAAGCTAGGTGATTTTGGCTTGGCACGGGCTTTTGGAGTCCCTGTGAATACGTTCTCGAACGAGGTATGTACCGGAGATCTTGCAGTTTAGATTTTCTGTCCAACTCTAAATCCAGGTTGTTACCCTGTGGTACCGCGCTCCCGACGTGCTCTTGGGTTCTCGGACGTATAACACTTCCATCGATGTTTGGTCCTGTGGCTGTATATTTGCAGAAATGATCACGGGTGTACCTCTCTTCCGCGGTCGCGATAACCAAGATCAGCTACTCCATATCATGCGGATCATAGGCACCCCGGACGACCGTGTGCTGAGAAAGATAGCCACTGATTCAGTATGTGGTTGCAAATTACCCCATGTTTTTGTCGTCATCTCATCGTCTCGACAGCCAGAAATTACTATCAAGCAATACCCTAAATATCCCAAGATTTCCTTCCAACAAGTTCTACCCAAAGCACCGCCTCAGGGTACGTCTTCTGCCACTAATGAAGACTACCCTTTTTAACTTGATCCTGACAGCGATCGACCTGCTTGAGCGTCTGCTCCAGTTTGATCCCAGCAAGAGAATTACCGCCACAGAAGCATTATCGCACCCATATTTTACATCTACAGCCAGCCCTTCGTATGGCCCGTCTCCGACACCTGGATCGATGCCGCCCCCCCAATTTAATTTCCCCCACCCTCACGTACATGCCCACCATCAAGCACAGTCGCAGGTCCAGCAGCAGCAACCAACACAACAACCACAACAAGTCATGGTTCAGCAGTCTGCAGGACAACAGCTCGTTGCCCAACAAGCAGGGTACGCTCCCCACTCGCAGTCTATGTTTGTCGCACAGGACGCTGCGCGTATGCAGGCCCAGGTGCAGGCGCAAGCACAGGCGATGGCACAAGCACAAGTTGCCCATGCGCACGCTCAGGCCCAGGCTGCACACGCTAGCCAGCAGGGCTACGGAGCTGGCGGGTATCCGGCACAGTATCAGCATCCCAGATGATTTCTCTTGTTTGACTCGTATATTGTACTGTTTTCGAGGAGCGGATGTGTTGTTGTAGAGTCCATGACGGTGTTGTACTGGCTTTGTACCATACATGAAACAAGGGAATCGCCGCGCATCTTCCTTCGTCCTCGCTGTCCACGACGATGTCGACCTTTGACTCACTCGTGGCCGACTTGGCTCGCGATGTGCATCGCGCACAACCAAAAGACGCTCTCCAGTTCTGCGCCAACTGGTTCCAGTCGCGCTTGGAAGAGCAGCGTACACGTACGCGGGACGCGCTGTCCACTCACCGCGGCCTCTCGTCCATACAGGAACAGCTCCCTGCAAATTTCTACGTCGACGCTCTTGTCAGTCTCGTCCCTCGCAACGCAACACCGACGCCCGTTTCCCCGTTCTCGAACGTCACCTCCCAGCGCCGCCCATCTTCCTTCCATACCACCTTCTCCCACAGCCCGTTTGGCACGCTCAATGTCCCCGGCAATGCATTGCTCTCCATCGATGCCAATCGTGCTATCAATGGCATGGGACCACCCACGTTCACGCTGGACGGTCACGAGCTTCCTCCCACCTCCCCGCTCACGACTGATCCGGCCAACTCTTTTGCGCGATATGATGCTACATCCACCCCCACCATGTCCAACTCTCTCTCATTAGGGGTTAATGACTACCTACAGGCCCCCTCTGCCACCATCTTGGCACGTCGCACATCAGTTAGCGCAGAACCGATTGCCGTAGACAGTGGCCACGATGATCCCCTACCTGTTTACCCCAAAACACCCGACCAACTCCGCCGTATCAAAGCGTCCATTGCGAACAACTTTATATTTCGTGATCTTGACGAAGAACAAGAAACTGGTGTGCTGAACGCCATGCAGGAACGCTACGTGAACAAGGATGAAGTAGTCATTCGACAGGGTGACGTAGGAGAATACTTCTACGTCGTCGAGTCTGGACTTTTCTATTGTTACATTCATCCCGAACCCTTGCCACCTACATGGCTTACCGACAACCCATCCTCCACCATGTCGTCCCAAGTCGACAAGTTCCTGCAGCCTGGCTATCATCCTGTCTATGGACGCAAGGTCATGGAGTGCAAGCCGGGGAACTCGTTCGGGGAGCTTGCGCTGATGTATGGACATCCCCGTGCAGCGACCGTGCAAGCTATGGAGCCGTCGACCGTGTGGGCACTGGATCGAATCACGTTCCGCACGATCATTTTGAAGGCCGCTCACAGGCGACGGACCATGTACGAGCACTTTTTATCTACGGTCCCACTGCTCTCCTCGCTTGAGCCGGGTGAAAGGAGCAAGATCGCGGACGCACTCGTGAGCAGGGTGTACGCTGACGGAGACGCAGTTGTCAGCCAGGGTGAGATGGGAGATAAGTTTTTCTTCGTCGAGGAGGGAGAGGCCATTGTCACGAAAAAGCAGCGGTGCGAGGAAGAAGGGTGGCGCGAGATCACTGTCGGTCATCTCAAGAAAGGAGATTACTTTGGAGGTGAGCCTTTTCTGTCGGTGCGCTGGGCCTGTGCTGATGCCTGTGTGACAGAGCTATCTTTGCTGCGACTCTCACCAAGGGCTGCGACGGTGAGTGCGGTGCACCGGGCTGATCAGTCTCAACCCAGGCTCAAAGTTGCGGCGCTGGATGCGTCGTCCTTCACGCGGCTCCTTGGACCGCTGAGGGAGATCATGGAGAGAACGGCTGGAGAGAGCTACGGTCTGGTGACGAGGTCGAGTCGCTGAGACGGAGAAGGATATTTCATAGATGTACTTGTAGACCTGTTTGGATCGAATAAGTAACCCGCTGTCGCGATGCCAACCAGAGACAACATCAGACGTGGGGACACTCCACTCCACTCCACATTAAATAACTCGGGTCCAACGGTTCCCTCACTTTTCTTCCTTCTACCCCCTCCACCGTGCCTGCTCAGGTTCATGCACCGACGGCCATCCCATTGACAGTCATTTCGCCCGACGCTTTCCATTCCTTCTTTATCGCTTCTTAAACAACGATCTGGTCATGGACACACGCCGTGGTATCCACCATCGCCTTTTCAGCAAAAGGCAGGGCCCTGGGGGAGGTGAGTGTCTTGTCTCAATACAGTGTTCGTCTTCAATGCATTCTCCAACGATACAGTCCTCGGAGGTTTGGTGTGAGTCCCTGTCTTGAACGGCTACTCCCAACTCTCATTTCCCTACAGTCCTAATGACTCTGAATCATCATCAAGCTCCGCGCAACACGGTGCAACCTCTACGACCACCGGAAACCCCGATGGCCTTGGCGGAATAATCGGTGGATTCACCAGTTTGATCGGCGACATGCTGCCATCGTCGGGACCTTCCTCTACTGCGACATCGACTACTTCCCTGACACTTCCGTCTTCTAGTTCGACTGGCTCGACAACCACCTCAACTTCTCCAGTACACACAACCACCTCGTAAGTCTCTGCCCAAGTTTCGCATTGTCTCCGACTGAGACTAGCAGGACATCGACGACGATCTCCAGCAGTACCTTGACCACTTCGACTCCTACACCGACGCCTACCTCAACATCATCTGTCCTTGACACCGTCTTCACCTCCTCCGAGGGTACTAGCGTCGTCTATGTCACCAGCACGCTGCCTGCTGCGTCTGCGACGCCTCCTCATTCCTCGTTCCTGCAGAATCCTTCCTTGGAGGGCGGCGTCTTTACCCTTGTTGGTATCGTTGTCCTCATCATCATCATCATCGTTGTCACGTGGACCCTTCGCAAACGCCGCCGTGACCGTCTTGAAAGAGATCTTGCGACCGCTATCACCTTTGACCCCGGTGCGATGGACCATTACGAACGCCATGAAAGCTCGATTGAGAAGCATCGACTGAGCGGAAGTTCCTCGGGTCACGGTCATGGTTATGGTCATGGTATGCAGCTGGCATATGCCCCTTCGCAAGAGTATCATGGTCCCTCGGGTTATGGACAATACCAATACCCTGCGGCTGCGTATCGCACTCCTTCTCCAAACCCTGCTCCGTACCAGGCACCATCTCCCGCCGTCCCGCAGCCCGCCGGACAAGGTGGTACGAATCTCACGCGCAAGTTCTCTGATCGCAAGCCTGTGCCTCCTCTCCTGCCTAATCCCGCTCGCAATCCTTCCAACACTCATGTTTCTATTCCCCCGCAGTTTTATCATCAGTAAATTGCGGGAGAAAACCTTTGGCCGCTCGATGTTGGCCACAAAGAGAGGATTCGCGAGATCTTGCGCGACTTGGGGTGAGCTTGTGATTTTACTGCCTCGAGCACCTTTTGACGCATACGAACAGGACGTTGCCGTGGCACTCGAATTTACCTACCCCCAGATACCCCTTTCTATTTTCACAATTTAGTCGGTGTCGATGCAGGCCGCGTATCGCCGATAATCCCCCGTGCTGCTGCGCGAGATGTTGTCATTTTTTTTTCCGTGTTGATTTACTCTTTATTTCCTTCTAGAAATCAAAAGGTAGCTTCCACATGCTTCCAACACAATTTCCATGCTGGTCTGCTGTGCGTATCAGCAATGTGATCCAATTATTTTTTCGTCTACCTAAATTCAAGCGATTGTCACATAGCTTTGTGTATCGATAGTTGTTTGAATAGGGCTTGACACATGATTTGATTTGCGTCGGGGGCCTGAGCCAAGTCATGGGAAGCATAAGGTGTCACTTATCTGCAGCACATACCCTGTGACAAGGATGAGATGTCAAAGAAGAACCGCGAAGTGAGCACATTGGAAAATGACATGTAGCTACGCACGCGAGCTCTAGGCCCTGCTCGACATCTCGCGTGCAATCTCGGTGGAGGTATGTACGCTGTATTTTGCGAGGAGCACTGGCACTAGCCCAGATCGGGCTCAACTGAAACGAAGGGGACGTCACGAGAAGCGTGAAAATAAGTTCTGCAGTAGCCGCGCATCGATGGCGAAAATCCGTCGAGACAAGCAACAAGATGTATACGAGCGCGGGGGACAGCCTGCGTCGAGTGAAGCAAGAATTCTACTAGTTCAAGTCATGCCAAGTCTGTTACATTGTTGCCCCGCTGTTTCCTTGTCGTCTCGTACGCGTTCTCGCCGCTCAAGGTACCACACGAACCAAGTAACGACCAGAGTCGCCGCACATGTGCATATCATGGTGATCATGCCTTTTGTGAAACGGGGAGCATCCGTCGCTGGGTAGAAAAGTAGTGGCCACCAAGCGTTCACCGCATTGTTCCACATGCTAACACAGGGTGAGCAACGAAGCGGCCACAAAGGGAGAAGACCTTTACTTCATGGATGCCAGAACGATCGCGCGTTCTTGGTCGTCATCGGCGCATATCTGGTTGGCCCAACTGGGGGGAGTGAGTAAGGAGTGCTGAGAGGTTATGAACGCTTACTGACGCAAACGTCGTTGCTTGTCCGGAATACGCGGCACCCGCAATATCTGTTGTCGGGGGATTAGCGAATATGTCGAGGAAATACACGTCCCTCGACACACAATACGCAAAAAATTTAAGTCCCGTGGGGCTGTTCCATGCCAGGATACATATAGCAGCGGTGGTGCAGCAGACGCACATGTACACGAGGACTGGCCACCGTGCGTGTGTATGGTCTGTCCAGGAAGCACAGACGAGAGTGGAAACGATTCCAAACGCCGTCACACCCGATGGGTAATAATCTGTGTATTGATGATTTTAGCTGGGTCATCTTCGCGCGATCGCTTTGGACTGACCAACTTGTTGGACAGAGTAACCTCCGATGGCAGAGAGCCATTGACCCATCAAGTTGTTCGAGCCAAAACTTTCCGTCTCGCCTGAGATGGCAAACTATTGCAACATGTAGTCAATTGCATAATGGACATGATGCGAAATGAGAGCTGACCAAGAGACTGCATCCATACCAGCGCCAGCGGGTGAGCACTCGCTTGGCCAGGTTCCAGGAAAGTGGATGCCGGATGACACCGTGATCGAGTTTTAAGCGATCGTTTGACAAGAGGCGTTCCTACTAGTAGTGATTGGTAAGGTGGTCATTGCAATTTACATCATCGAAGCTGACCAACCTCCTCGGTAAGATAGAACGCCTTTGTCGTGGCTGGAACGTCGGGAAATACTAGAAAGCCGTAGAGAGCTATCGGCAAGGTGACGACACCGTCGATGATGAATCTATCACATCGTTAGCGGCGCGCTACGTGGAGGAAGAGATGGCGCGCACAGCCATCTCCAGCCGCTCCTACCGGCAGTACCGCCGAGATGTCTATAAGGAACTTGTGTGTAAGCGTCATTACGGATAGAAGATGCTTACTGGTAGACAGCTGCTTGGAGGACGCCGGAGAAGCTGCATGAATTAGTCTTTGTTTCAGGTTGTACGTCGGCAGAGTGCTTACAGTGTCCCGACCAAGCCGGAGCTGGTGAATATTCCAGAACGTTTGCCTAGTTCGCCGGGCTTGTACCAGCTATTGAAAAGGGCAACTGGGGAGCTCCAAGTGGAGGAAGGGAACGTACGAGCCAAGGATGTAATGTGTACCGACAAAGGTGGAGGCTTCTGCTACACCTTGTAAAAATCTGATTGCGTAGAGCTATCGAGATAGTGGTGAACATGGGGACTAGTGAATGGAAGAGGCGTACCTGTTGAACGTTTTGTACCGCGCTGGAACTAGATCGCTGCGATGAGAGGGGTCAGTATGCGATGAAAAGAGGTATTACCAGAACGTGAGAACGCCCCAGAGTATTTGCATGAGCGGAAACCAAATCCTGGGCGGGACGACTTGGAGCATCAAGTTGTCTACGGAGAGGCAGATGTCGGGTAAAGGAGAGAAAGAATGGGAGTGAAGTACTTGGTATCATTCCGATGATGTATCCGCAAGTGAACATGGTATTGATGAGCTGGAAGGACGTGTGACCAGGTGATGGGAACGTGAACAGAGGGACGCCAACGTTGAACTGGTTTCCGTGCATGTTGAGGTCTTGCTTCATTCCGGAGACATACGCGTTGTTCATGTTGGATCTGTCAAGATCTGGAGGGTGGAAGGATGGAGATGGCAGGACAGAGGAACGGGGACGTACAGTTTGTAAAGTACTAGACCGACGTCACTACTGGCAAGAACGCGGGGGAGATGACGTCGCACCATGAGACAGCAGTACGACAGGATGAAGCAGTCTATCTTGAAGACGAGCTTTCGCTCAGGGTCTGCTGACAATGTCGCTGACATCTGGTCTTGACCATAAAAGGCAGGGCAGGCGTTGTTCGGCAAATGCTGATGTCACTGTGATGTGTCATCCGAGCATGTCGACTCGATCTCATAAGTAAACAGCCCCTCGGCGCAAGCACTCTCTCTTCGTCTCTCCCGCCATGCGTCCCTCCACAGCAGTGCACGCCCTCCTCCTCCTTGCACCCCTCCTCGCACACGCCTCACCTGCTCCATCCCTCGTTCATGTCCGCGACGATCACATGCACGCCGGCCAGCCCATGTCCGAAATCAACGAAACAGAGATCCTCAAGTGGCATCCCCCCTCTCCCCCATCTTATTGGTCCATAGACGTAGAGGATCGCGATCCGCACACTCCGCACTACCCTGCCTTCATCGCACTTCATCTTCTCTTCATGTCCCTCGCCTTCTTCGTCGCACTCCCCGCCGGTATGCTTCTTGTTCACCCAATTCATCTCCCATTCACTCCACACCGTGTCCAGGAATTGCTCTTCGCTCCGCGAAACATTCTGGCCATGCTATCGCAATGATCTCCTTTTACGCCCTCGCAGCCCTTGGCTGTGCTACCAGCAGCCTCTACAGAAAACTCACGCCCGACATGTGAGACATCCTGCTGCCGTAACTCACTACCTTACCCTCTTACACCTCGCCCGCTAGGTATCAAGGCTCAACCCACTCAACCCACGGTTACCTGGTCTTGCTTCTCAGCATCGCTTTATCCGCAGTTGACATTGCCGCGTTTTTCTCTCGTCTCTACGCTTTCTGCATCGCACATCCCAAACTCTCTGTGAGGCAATTCTGGCGTTCAGTCGTGCTAGGTCAACAAGACACTTATCCCTCGTCGGCCGAGTACTCTGGCATCGTCTCAGAAGACCCTGAAGAGTACCATGACATCAAACCAACGTCCTCCGATCCCCACACTCAGTCTGGACACGTCGTTTTTGATTCAGACTCCCCCCGTTCTTCGAGGCTATCTGACGACACTCTTCACGAAACTGTACTCACCCCCGTCTCTCCTCCTAAACAATCGTTGCTGCGCCGCATCTTACAGACCGCATATGCCACCCTCGAGAGATCCCTTGTATTTGCTGCATTTGGAATGCTCCTTTCAGGCATTGTCATCTACACCGGTGGATGTCGTGACAGCTACATCAACAACTGTCTCGCCCATCTCATCAGTAAGAAAAAGTGACCATGGTCTTGTAACACCCACCTAACTCTATGTGTCCCAGAGGGTGGAATATTCTGGTGTTACGGGCTTTTCACATTCGCTCGCTTCTTAGGTTCACACTCGGATTTGGGTTGGGCATGGAATGTTTCCCCGATCGGAAACACGATCTCGGCAGAATTTGTGGAGTCTACTGTCATCTTCCTTTATGGAATCTCAAACACCTGGATGGAGAGGTTCGGGGCGAAATCTGGAGATCCTTACACGACGAAACAGGTACAGCATATTAGTATTGCGGTACGTAGATTCTCTGCTTCGCTGTCTACCCAATCCAACGTCCACTGTCGCAAGGTCATGTTCTGGTTTGCTGGTCTCGTCGGGATGGGAATGGAGTCTAGGCGGGTACGACGCTGGCTGTCAGCTTCTGCGGTCAGATCAGCACGGCTTTCCAGCGTCACCGAGCCACCCAGCTACAGAGGCAGCTTTAATCCTTTCCCGGCCTTTGTCGTTGGTGTTACAGGTGCTGCCATGAGTGCTCATGCGCAGGCCTATGTCTTTCAAGTATAGCCTGACTGTTGTTGTCATCACTGCATCTGATGAGCGGACAGGTCCAGATCCACCAACTCTGGGGCTGGCTTTTACTCGGGTTTTCGGTGCTTCGATGCCTTACATATTTCTTCCTTTGGCTTGGCCCCCCCAAATCTGTACTCCCTTCTCGGCCCCCAACGGAAGCCCTGGGAAGTTTCTTCCTGGCATGTGGTGGTCTGATGTTCATGCTCAGCACTGAAGAAGTTACCCTCGCAGCCATGCGGAAAGGGCGTGACGGTTAGCCGGCCTTCTTTTCCCTTGCGATGTTAATGTTCCGATCGGTTCTTTTTCGACAGACATGATGATGTTCCTAAACGTCGGGGTTGCGATTACGTGCTTCGCGTTCTGCTGGACTCTGTGTGTGATGACATTCCACGGATGGCTCAAGGCTCG
>JBBPOB010001018.1:0-11409 GCA_038091275.1 Tylopilus subfusipes
CTACAATTACTTGCAGCCCCATCACTGCCGTCGGCGTGGGCGGCAACTCCTGCACCGGGCAGAGTGCTTGCTGCCAGAACGACACCACCGTGAGTTTACGCCATGCATTAGTTCAGCTGATGGCATGATAACGCTCTTTTCTCGCTCCACGCAGACTGGTGTGATCGTCGTCCAGTGCTCCCCCATCAATGTCACCGCGTGAATTTGACAATGAGCAAGCCCCTCTCCACATTCTTGTGCCTTTCTTTTACTGTTACGTATCGGTCTCAGTCACAAGTCGTTGGAGTGGGCTAATTTGGATAGATAGCTTTTGATACTTTTTTGTAAGAAATCATATATGTATGCGTCCTGAATGCTGTAGTGAAATCAGTTTATCGCTCGTCTTCAATCGACTCCAGCAACGCCGTCTTCGCGTTTCGCGGTTCGGTATCTCTCCTGCAACGCCTCCAGTCAATATACAATATCCGACACGTCCAACTCGCCCAATACGGCTTCGACGCGGTGGTAGGACTTGGTATGTCCTCCTGGTGGTACTGAGACTTCTAGATCGCGTTTTGAGCTTTCCTCGACGATGTGATGGGTCAGGATGGTCGGTGGGACGTCTGTGGTGATTAGGAGGTGGGTTGGATGGCCTAGGTTCGTGCGCTTTCGTGCGCTTTCGCCGTTCATGCTGATACACCTCTGCAGCTAGTGTTCTCATCTCGAGTCGTTTCGACTCGCGGCGTGCGACGCTCGATATTCCATTCATCTCCCATCGTCTCTCATCGTATTCAACGCCGTCGGCACCGTTTTGGCGCCTCCAATCGCACTCGAAGACTCTCGACGTTTCCCACTCGCCTCCATGGCCTCCCGTCCCTCTATCTTGACACGGTGCATCCGTTTCGACGTCGCCATCGTTCTCCTCGCATCTAGGATGTATCCAGTCGCTTCCGCCGTCGTCGACAACGTTTTAGGGACTCCAATTGACTCCGACGGCCCTCGACTCCTCTGGTAGGTCCAAATGGCCTCCTAGCCCTTTATTTCGACGTCGCGCGTTCATTTCGACGTCGCGCTCACTCCTGACGCTGCAAGGACATCTCCAAACGCTGTGGGCATCGTATTGTACCGCCCTCTCGCCACTCGGCTTGTCTGGGGCCTCTTGGGCTCTTCCATGTGAGTTCTCCTCCTCACCCTCCTCTGAGCGTTTACTGACGCGTTCCGACGCGTTTCGCAGCTTCTTCGGCACATTCCTGGGGTCCTCGACGCTCCGTGACGCTGCCGACGTGTCCACGTTGTCGCTGGTACGTTTGACGTCGCAGCTCGTTGCAGCCTTCCTCTCCCCCTCGAGCTCGACGCTCGGGGGTTCGTTCTCTCGATTCGCAGCTTCGTCTGGTGGTGGAGGTGGCTCTTGGGGGTTCTCAGGCGAGTCTTCATCATCCGTCGAGGTGCGGTGACGATCTTCTTCGACTAGCATTGTCGATCGTACATGCATGCTCAGCGCATTTGCTCTCTCCCCCTCGATCGGCACGTCTCGATGCATCTCGGTGCTCTCGACCTCGTCCTGCATATGTCAGCGTGCTCTCTTGGTGCGTCTGACCTTTGCTTCGCTCTCGCTCTCGTGTGCGGAGCGTCTGTTTCGATCGTCGCCGGTACCGCCGCCTGGGTCAACATGCACATGCGTGGGGTCACGCACTGCTTCGTACAGTGCATCGGATGGTTCGTGAGGCTAATCTATGCCTCTGCCATCGTCGGCGTCGGCGTCGGCATCCATGGCCTCTGCCCTCTGTCGAGGCTCTCAATGCTTCCGCCTCGACCCTGTGCCCCTGCCGTGCCCTCAGGCATGTCGGGCGGCTCTGTGGGTGCGTCTGGACAATGCTCGTTGTCTCCCATCGCATCCGCAGGGTCTTCTGACGGTCTCGATGGATCCGTCGTGGTATCCATGTCGGCTCGGTGGTCGTGCGATGCGCTTCGTGCGCTCGTGCTGGTCTTCGACTGTAGTGTGCACTCCCCCTCGAGCGACGTGCTCTGGGGTGTACCTGGTCTCGTCGTGGTGGTCTCGGACGTTTCCACCCGAGTGGTCTGTTCATCAACGCGCTCGTGCGCTTGACATTCTTCATCTGCCACTTCCCAACTCTCGACCTCGTCCCCTGCCGCTTCGTCGTGGCTCGCGGCCAGAGCGGTTCGGGCAACTCGTCCGGTGGGTCCGGTGACTCGACTGGTGGTGCTGTTGGGTGGCCGCTCGCCGGGGTCGCGAGGCTTACCCCGTCAGTCCTATGGTGATCCGTGGTCGTTTTGCCCGGTCCCTTTGTTGCGGCTGCGCCTTTGTTGACTCTTCCGTGCGGTTTTTCACCCAATGGCTGTCGCGGTGGCTTGTCGAACCGTTTAGTTAGGTAGTTGATGCATCCCCGCGCTGTACCGTAGTGTCGAAAATTCTTCGAAATGGATTTCGGGACAGTGCACTCGACAATTCTTCTTGCGAGTGAGTCGCGAATATCGCTGAATCGTTCCGGTGGGGTTCCTGCGAGGTAATTGGCCACGCGCTGTAGCTCAGCACACTTCTGAGTGTACCCGCGCCATTCCGACCACTGAGAATCTTGCCCATCCGGTCTCGGCTTGACAATGTCGGCCATTTTGTGAGCGAGCTGTTCCAGCTATTGGGGAGCTTCAGTCAGGGCTCATAACCTGCAGAACACTCAGTAAGTCGCCAAGTAAGCTAAGGTACTCGTCGGGTGAATGCCAGTGTTGCAGGATTTTGGACAGGCATCCTCGGGTTTTGCGTTCCGTGCCAGTTGTCCTATATAACTTTGAGCCAAACCATGTTTTCTCAAAGATGACAGCTTTCAAGTGCTTGACTTAATCACCGAGGTAGGCTGGCTAGCGCAGATTTTGGTAGTGTTGCGGCGTTTGACAACGGCCTCAACGTCAACCCTGACTCGGTGCCAACTTGAATTTCTTCTCGGAGTCCCACCGACGTTGCCATGCTCGGCCTATACATGTATCAAGCAGGAATACGGTGCACAGGAAGTACGGCTGAAGCCACAGAATGCAGTTCTATCCACGTTGACTCGGACAGTGTCCGAGCAAGAGCTCGCCTACTGGGACATGTTGTACAACAGATTAAAGCTTGCGAAATGGTCAAGATCAGACAGTAGATATCTTCACAATAATAGGGAACTGAGAGAGGACACACGAAAGTGTATTAATACAGGCGATGCGACCGCATTGTACTTCCTAATCCGAAAAGCCACCATCTCTTCGCGTTCTTGGGTCTACACGTACTTGACAGTTAGTGAAGATTCTTTTATCGAGACACTGGTCAGAGGTTGGTTGTTCTGTTCGATGTTGAGGATGGTGGCCCCGTGAGGCGAGTGGGTCTCATGAGCACCGGAGGCCTTGGCATCCGTGAAGGTCACCGTAGTAAAGTTGGCAAACGACGCCAGGTTACCGCTCTCGCCGAAAACCTCGACGACCCACTCTGCGTTCTTGCTGCAGAGCGAAAGAATAGACTGCGCGGGCTGGGACATTGACTGGCCATTGGTGAGATTCTCGACCGTGGCGATTCCGGTCGTGCTGGAATTTGCAACGACAGTGACTCTGATCTTGTCTCCGGCAGAGACGCGAACGTTGGAGAAGGGGCGCTGTTTGTCGGCGTACCACTGGTACCAAGCTATACAAAAAAGAAAAAAATTAGGTGAAACAGGCCGTGAATACACGAGTTAATATCCGTTTACCTTTGTAAGAAGTCACATTTTTTTCGACAACGAAGTCAACCCCAGCCCGGAAAAATGAATTCTTGCACGTGTCACCATCCAGACCGACCCAGGCAGAGGCACCAGAGCCATCTGGACCCGAGAGGCCAACGGGGGTAGCAAAAGTGCCCGTAATTGAATTAAAGGTTCCCTGTCGGAACAAGACAAGATGAGATCAAGCAAGACATGGTCGACAAGACTGATGACAGACATCATCCTTATCCCAAACAGCACCCGCCCAGTTGTTGGTAAATACAACGCCATCAGCAGCGTTAGTTGACTGCTCAACACGGTCAAGGAATGTGGTCTGGCCGTTCTTGCGATGGCGACCAGCCAGAACTGCGGAAGCCAGCAGGAGGCTGGAGATGAAGGCGAAAGTGAAGAGCATGGCGAGAATCAAGGTGGTCTATGGATGCTGAGAAGAGCAACGGATATCTTGGGGCTGGGTATCGAAACGCAGCACGGCCTCGTGCTTTTACACGTTCTGCAGGTGGCCAGACTGACGGCGGCGTTTAATATACAGAAATACGCACGCTGGTGCATGCGAGATCGCCGATGGCTGTTCGCTGAGAAAGCGAATCATGTGCATGATGGAGCCACCAACTCGAGCGCCTCGGTTACTTGTTCAGGTAAGGTAATCAAACTACGTAACATGCACATCTCGTAACGAATCGTCAATCAACTCGAAGCCAATCTCGAGCACGTTGAGCTGTATGTATGTACATATGTACATACTGTGAAGAGGTGAGAAGCGGCCGTGCTAACCCCGGGCCTGCTTTTGCTTCCTGGTGTAAGTTTCTCGAGATAAGGATAAGGATAAGCTAATGCCGCTGTCACGGTCAACGCCATAGTAATTAGTAGCCGAGGTGGGCGCTGTCACGGTTGAGTCGTTTTCCCTGGTCTGTGCACATGCTCAGCTCCCTGAGTAAAGATTGGTCATCTGTCGTGTATCATGTACCGTACGACGCTCATTCTTTCCTTCAGCGTCGTGCTTCTCTGTTCTAGCAATCAACGTGCCAGTGCTCGTTGGAGGCGGGCAGGCCGCCGCTGCAACTTGAACTAACATCATGATCTGGCAGTTGCTTGAACTTGCACGGCAACTTACCAACTTAGCAAGCCTTGGCACCTGCCTGGCAATGCATCTAATGATTCCTTGGACTATACCAAATTCCGCTGCTATGCACGCGGCTCCTTTGAATGTGTCGGTGCGTCATCGCAGTTCGCGATTAACAATTTGCAACGACAGAAATTAACGATCATACATTATGCACAGACTTTGTCATGTTCAGCGGTGGTGGCTCGTTCGTATACTGAGCAGGTGCGTGGCATTGGGAGACCACCTTCAGTGGGAAATACACTTATGTCAGGGTCGAAGGAGATGATACCATGTACTTGTTCAGCCCCTCCAGATGAGTCTTAGCCTCCCCCCCAAGTAACTCTTCACTCCCTCAGCCGAGCGTCACTAATCCCACGCGATTCACGTTTGTTGGAGTTAACGTCAACCTATCGTTCGCGGCTGTAGTGGTGACACTTGGCAAGATCTATCATCGTCACGACACATCAATGATATTTGCTCGCGTCAGGTCTGTCATCTGACGCGTCATATACATAGGATTCACGCGCGGATACGACGACAGGCACCGAGTCGCTTCTCTTGTTGGGCTACAAACGTGCTATCGTTGAAGTGCCTCTGCGTCTATTCAACGGTGTCAAATGACGTCGTCTTCTCCGAGTCTCAATTCCATCTTCAATCCAAGATCTGTCCCCGATGATCCAGTAGTGTGTGACGCAGGACGCAATGATGTCGAGCCAACTTTTTTATGATTGCCGCCACTGTCTAACAGATACTAAGGTTACTTACCGCTCGTTTTAGGCTGCTGCGATGTTCATTGAGTAGCAGATAGGGTGAGGGTATTGAACGCGGTGGCTTGAATACACACGTTGGACCACACGCCTGTCCCTTGCAGTCGCAATGCTCAAGTCTATGGACACTCTGTAGTTGAATCCTCGATTCAAGAAGTTGGACACATCAGACATGGATTAATTTCTTTACAATATACTCGTGAGACGGTCCTCCGACAACAAGTAAAGTCCAGCAAGCATGCGATGCACAACAAACAGATGTACTGACCAACTGGCCACGATCCACATCCGGATTTCCCCCATCATGCTACACGACATGGTCTGATTTGATGATCCATGACAAAACCAACATCCGAGGGGATCCCGCATGTCGATTGTGGACACCTGGCCAACTACATGCGCAAGTTGGCTACGCACTTCTCCGCTAGCTAGATGGTTCATCGTGAATGCTAGTTTCTTGCTCGCCGGGACAAAGCATCAGTCATCCGAAACCTAGTAACGACCGCATTTCCGGAATTCAGGCCATCGATCAACTTAGTGCAGAGCAAGGCAGTTGTTGCAGACGACTCACAATGCATTCCTTGCAATGCGAGGAGTTCACCCTGCTGAGAAGAATAGATGTACGCATAAACGCCTCTATGGCAGCCTGCGGCACGACTCGTACACCAGCATAATGCAAGGAAATACTGCCTTTACATCCTATAGGTCACACCACGCTCTTGTCGGATTCGATGGAAACTTGCTTGAGCCCACCAACCTAACAAAAATCGAAGCATTTGTAGACGGCATCAGTAAACGTGATCCGAATTATTGTGGTCATAATCACGACACTCGTAAATGCGCCACGACATCGACTTACGCTTCGGTTCTGGGGTCAAGGCCGCACGGCAGTCACGCATCTAAGAGCAGTCGCCTGCACTTCAATTAGTTGGCAAAAACAGAGTTCACGGCAGTCGCACATACAGGTTTCATTCATATCTTGTGCTAATGACGTCCCTCATAGCGGGCTCGGATGC
This sequence comes from Tylopilus subfusipes, assembly GCA_038091275.1. Classification (NCBI taxonomy): domain Eukaryota; kingdom Fungi; phylum Basidiomycota; class Agaricomycetes; order Boletales; family Boletaceae; genus Tylopilus; species Tylopilus subfusipes. The sequence continues at coordinate 6,608 of JBBPOB010001018.1, forward strand.
CAAATGCGGAGGAATATCTCGGCGGCAACTCCGAGTACACTCGTGGTGCGTAATCTCTCGGACTAGCCAATACCCACATCGACGCAAGGCCCGAAGGCTCAAGAGCAACGTAGCAGGGTAGGGCTGCCACGGCATGCAAGGACTGACGAGGTCGAAGTCTGTGAGAGGGGATTCAAGGAGAACGATGGTGGTTTTCATCGCGCGCTCGGTCCGTCTTTTATGGGTCTGAGGGTATTCGAGTTGAATGTGTGGGTTAGTGCAGAATCATGTTTGCGGTCGATGATCAGTTGAACTTGAACTCCGCGCCAACTCTTCCCCGGTCGATCAACACCGCACCGATCTGGGCACGCTTATCCACGTACATATCGATCAGGTCGATATACTAGTAGGCAGTGGCGCCGGACCGCCCACGAACACGATGTGGTTTCACATGGCCCGGTCTAAATTGGAATCCAGTGACTGGGTGAGTAGCTTTACGATGGTTCCTACTACCTCTCTCTTCTCGGGCAAACTGCGAAACACAACCTCACACCAATGTCATCGTCGACTTATGTCGAAAACTTTGCTACCCTTCTTCGAGCTCTGGGCTTGGTCGAGGGATCCTACAAGCCTTTCCCAAGCAATCCGCTGACGAGAAATCCCACCGCAGACTCGATGGGATATTCTGACTTTTATGGATCCGGAGTCCTGGGTGCTCCGGTCGATACGGCGTTCAATGCAACGCCATTTCATCCTACTATGGGCGGCACCATTGGTACAGACACGCAATGCTTCGTGGCATCGTACGACTCCCCATCGCTCGCCAACGAAACGTTTTGGTCCTTCGACCCCGTCGCGGCGACTGTGTACCGTTATCGAAGGCAACAGTCCGTCAACCTAGGTTCATGGTAAGTACTCGAAGAACAGCCATTTCTCTTCTCTCACCGCCAGCCAGGTTCGTACAAGAAAACTGGATGGCCCCTTCCCTCTTCACGTGCGCATCAGAACCACGGAGTGCAGAAATAGACGTTGCGTCAGGTTGGGGATCCGTCGGTAGTGCTCGCGCTCTACTCGAACGTCACTGGGATACGTTCGTCAACCAAACGGATCTCGACTACCTCGCGAGCATCGGTATCAACACCGTCCGCATCCCGATCGGATACTGGTCGCTCGGTCCAACCTTTGTCACAGGCACCCCTTTCGAGCCGTATGCGAGCGTTTACACCAATGCTTGGCCTCGAGTCGTCCGGGCGATCAACATGGCCGCGCAATCTGGCATCGGCGTGTTAGTGGACGTTCACGGCGCGACCGGGAGTCAAAACGGCCAGTCACATTCCGGTATATCCGACGGTCAGACGAGGCTCTTCAACAGCACTACGTATATGGACAAAACTTTGGAGGTCTACATGTTCTTGATGGACCAGCTTCAAAACGTAACCAACGTCGTCGGCATCGAGATATTGAACGAGCCAAACGATATACCTGAGCTCTCGGATTTCTGTAAGTATGTTACGTGGTCCGTAATGTTGACGGGCTCAGCCCCTGTACAGACACGAGAGCGATCACGGCCATGAGACAAAGATCCTCCGCCGGACCCAGTCTTCCGCTCTACATCAACGACGGCTTCAACCTCCAAAAGTACAGCACCTATCTCTCCGGGCGCTCGGATTTCGTTGTCGAGGATCATCATTCCTATTTTGTCTTCACGCCTGCGGACGAGTCCGAACCAGCGTCCCAGCACACGAGCGATGTCAAAGGATCTATTGCTGGGGATCTCGGGACAGCAGAATCGAAAGACCACGAAAACTTGGTGATCGGCGAGTGGTCGTGTGCGTTAACCGCTCAGAGCTTGTCGACCCAGAGTGATCCAGATGCGGCTAGAAGGCAATTCTGTACGACTCAGATGGACGTGTATACGAACACGAGTGCTGGATGGTCCTTTTGGTGTGAGTAGTCGCGCCAGCTCTCTACGTTTGCTCACCGACCCTGCCCCTCTGACCGGTTTGAGCAGCGTACAACAAGGAGGACTGTGATACAGATCAAGGATGGTGCTTCAAAGCCTCAGTCGGGAAAAGTCTTCCGAACACCTTCTTCTCGTACGGTAAAACACCTCCCGCGGATTCTGCTTCGCTCCAGCGTGCCTACGCGGCTGTGGCTAGCATGACCGTCCCCTCCCAGTCGGATATTCTCAAAAGGCTGCAGAGCTCCCTAGCGCTGGCCAATGGAATCAATGGCACGACTCCGTGGGGCATGACGACCGCACAACAGCAGTCGTCGATCGAGGGATACTCGGACGGCTATCAAACTGCGAAGATCTTTACGCAGCATGGGTGGTCGAGACTCGGGTTTAAAGAGCAATACATTCAAGACAGTCTGAGCGCGATGGGTGGACACCTTCCGCAAGGAACTGAGGAGTATTACCGACGTGCGTTCAAGGTGGGACTAGAGGATGGGGAGGGCGTCGTTGCTGCTCTTCTTGCATGATCCCGGTGTAAACCTCTCCGTTTGTTTATTTATGTATTTGTGACCCCTCCATACAACCCAAAAAGGAAGTAGGAAATTGAAAGCGCTCCCGCCTAAATCCGTCAAGCCCGCCCTCCTTGTACAGGACGACATGCTCGGGATCGAAGACTACGGCAGCGACGTCGAGAGCGGCGACGAAAACTTGAAGACGACGGTGAAGACGACGCCAACAACGTCCACGTCGTCGCTTCTCTCGAAACTCCCTCCACCGACTTCCAAGTCGACGCTTGCACTTCCCCCTCCAAAGTCTTCCTCATCGTCCCTCTCCCTCCCTGAACCTTCGAGCTCGAGCTCTACCAAAACCACAGCTCCATCGAAACTCAAACGAACCAAGAAAATCGCCGTCAATCTCCCTTCCCTCCCGCCTGCCGAAGACGACGAGGATGACAGTCCACCAGCCAAGAAGCCCCGGGTTGCACCGAGTACAGGCGCGGGAAAGTCCTCCCTGCTCAGTATGCTCCCCGCACCGAAACGACTTGTGCCGGCGATCGAGAAGAAGGAAGAACGGGTACTCGGAGGCGGAGGTCGCCCCGGGCTGGTGTTTCGCGCTCCCAAGGGCGAGACCTGGCACCCAGGCGACGGCCCCCCCGTCCACGCGAGCGGCGCGGGAGACGCAGAGCTTGAAGGACCTACGGATGTGTCTGGTTTGTCGACCTCGCTCCTCCCTCCCTCTCTCAAGAAAGGCAGAGCGAATATATCCCTGGAGACACCAGGTCCCTCCAAAATGCCCCCTCCGTCATCATCTACGCAGCCCTCAAAACCAATATCAGCAGCGCCGGCAACAGACTTTTTCTCGCTTGGCTCGCACACGCCCCCTGCCAGATCGGTGCCGAGGCCATCAGCCTCCGCCCCAACTGTCACGAGCGCACCGTCAACCTCCACATCATCCTCGTCCCCGTTCGCCGTATCCTCCGCACCCGCCATATCGACCTTCCGACCGCCCACGCCCACGCCAGATGACCCCTGCCCTGGCTACTACCAACTCCCCTCTGGCGCCTACGCGCCCTACGACCCCGCCTACTACGCGTCCTACACCGAAAGATGGAAGACCGAATACGACAAGCACATCCGCGCGCTCGAGAAGGCGCAGTACGAGCCCGACACGGACGGATGGAACGTCGACATGGCAGCCGAGATGGAGAAGGCGCGGCGGGAGATCAAGGACCGCGAGGACCGCAAGGCATTGACGACGGGCAATGCGGGGCAGGGTGCGAACGGGGAGCCGGTGATGCCGCGGATGAACGTCAAGGGCGCCAAGTTGGGTGGGGTGGCGCGGTCGAGGCATCAGCTGACGACGTTGTTGACGGAGGCATATTTGAACCGGGAGGCGCTGGAGGAGAAGATTGCGCAGGGACGGAGGAACAGGAAGGAAGCTGGGATGAAGTATGGTGAGTGCTTACGCTTGCGTGGTCAGACTGGAGTACTCATCCGAAACCTATCTAGGCTTCTAGTATCTGCATATCCACGATGTATAATACCAAGTGTATGTCTTGTGTCTCGACATGGGGTACTACCGCCAAGAGGCTAATGTTACATTCGTGACACTTGGCAGTGGATACGCATCTGTGTACAAACGACGACTGCTGTAAGTTGTCACCGCTACTGGCCGTTCTCAATATAGGTCCAGGCTTGGAAAGAGCTCGAAATCTGTGTTAGCACTTGTCTGAGATGACTCGACGGTTCTGTCTCGGATCAGACACTGCACAGAATAGTCAATCCCACTCGCCGAGTCAGGAAATGCCTCTCGTGCTTCAGATCCCCCCGAGACACATCCCGAACTGACAAGCATCCATTGGCCAGGGTTCATAGAGTACAGAGTCAGCGAGCGTTGGCGCTTGCCAGGGCATGATGGCACCGGCCGCGTCGTTCGTGGGTCGTGCGTCTGTTCTTGGATCGGCTTCGTTGTGTGGATGGTCGCAATGGTCATGTTGGCGCGGTCCGAGGTACGTCATCGACATGTATATTTATTTTTCTTCGTTTGGATTGACTCGAATTTGTGTAGGTCCTAGTTTCTCGTCCCGTGCTCCTTGGCGTGACGTCGGGAGCCGGGACGGGGCATGGGCAGAGAATTCGGGCGAAGCGCGCCTAGATCCCGTTCCCCCATTTGCTCCTTCTCATCTCGTTCCCATATTCTCCCCCCGTTCGACTATCCCTCTCCTTCACGTCCCCTCCGCACAGAATCGCTCCTTGTCTTCCCAACCCCCCTCGACATCTAACTCCTAACCCACCGCGACCACCGCATCCTCCCGACCCTCTCAACGACTCATTACTTCATCCCGCTCTCAGCCCTCGATGACGTC
>JBBPOB010001019.1:0-11401 GCA_038091275.1 Tylopilus subfusipes
AAGCAAGTCATCGGGTAGTGAGGGTCCATCCTTGGCAGTGGTGCTGCTCCATCCACTGCCATTCATCCCTGCGCTTCGTTCCAGAGGCAGGTACATAGGTTCATTTCCATTAACTCAAGGATGCGGATTATTTCGTTATCAAGGGGGGAACTAGAGGTGGAGATGGACGAGGCAGGACAGGGAGCAGGTACCCCAATATCTGAGATAGGGGCATTTGCTTCTTCGGCAAGTTGTCTAAGGTAGTGGTCTAGGTCACCAAGGAATTCAAACATGCCTAGCTGGTGAAGGGCTAGGGACAAGTTTAGGAGAGCTTCTTCGTGTACCATCCTTATGGTATGTATGGTCCACGAATGGGGAGCTTCAACCACTAAGGTTGCAGGGAGGAATATGAGGTGAGCTATCTGTAAGTACGTCCAGTAGAGGGCATATAGGGGGGAGTCCATATCAAGGTGGGCCCCAATGGGGACCACAAGGTGGGAATCGCACATGAGGTTGGCGAACCGATCCATTTCTGCAGGTTCGGGGAATGAGTTTACCAGCCAGTGAGCATGGATAGGGAGTTCTACGGAAGGTACCAGCATGGTTAGTTCAGGAACGGGGGATGGGGTAGGGCTTTGCTCAGGATATACACGGAGCCACAGTTGGGTGGCATCGTAGTTGGTGGGCCAACCGTCTTCTGCAACGTCGGACATGGTGTCGGGCAGTGATGACCCAAGGCGCGTAGTTTGTGAGAGCGAAGAGGGGGATGAGATAGTAACGGATGGTTCTGGGGTGTTGGGTATATCGGAACAGGAAGACATCGTTAGTGGGTTTGTATGTAGTAAAGACGACATCAGAAGGTAGACTGAGTCTGAGCTTTTTGGGGGTAAAGGTGGAGCCTTTTATATGCGTCAAGGGTTGTTTTTGCGTGTTTGAGGTCTTTTTTGGGTACCCAGGAATCTTCTTCCATGGTATACCCTTTCCAGCAAATCAGATATGAGAAGCCCGTTGCGGACCTCCAGTGGCATAGGATTCGCTTGATTTCGTATTCTTCTTCTCCTTCAATCAGGTCAGGTGGTGGTGACGGGAAAGTTCCGTCCATGGACGGTGTTCTCACGATAAGGAGATAGAAGGGAAGCATGGAAGACGGGGTGAATTTTCCACGTTTTAGAGAGGTGGAGCTTGTAAGATAAAGGCGATAAGGCTTCTGTAATTTTGAATGGTCCTTCTTGCTTTGATGTGAACTTCGGGGTGATAAGGTCCTGGTGGAGATTGCGGGCTTCTAGCCACACTTTGTCTCTGACTTCGAAGGGTTTGAATTTCCTTCATACTCTGCTCGACATAGTTTGTCTGGTGAGATCATGTGCTGCTAGGGCTTCATCCCTGTCTTCTTTCAGCTTTCAAAGTCTAGTTTCTACCACAGGGAGGGGGGAGGTTTGTACAATGTCGGGGAGTGAGTGGGGTTCATATTCCATCATGAGATAGAATGGTGATTGCCTGGTGACGGAATGAGGGCGATGATTGTGGGTAAACTCTGCTTGGGAGATGTGATTAGCCCAGGATCTGGAATCTTCCTTACAAAAGATTTGGAAATACATTTCAATTTCTTGGTTTACCCTTTCTATCTCGCTGTCTGTTTGTGGGTGGTATGCAGTTGATAAGGCTAGAGTATATCCAAGAGCTTTTCCTAGTTCTTTGGCGAACACGGATGTGAATTGCAGTCCTCTATCTGAGATGATCTTGTTGTACAGGCCGAAGTGACAGTATACTTTGTGGTAAAAAAGAGCGGCTATGCCTTCCGTGGTGACAGTTTTCTTTGTTGGGCATAAAATTACCCCCTTTGTAAGCCCATGGTCAACCACGACCAATAAGGAATCGAAGCCATTGGATGGGGGAAGGTCGGTGATTAGATCACAGGAGATCTGTTGAAATGGTCAAGTGGCATTGGATTTGATCAGGGTTAGAGGGGGAACAGTAGGGTGGGTATTGACTTTGTTCTGCTGGCACGTTGCACAGCCTTCGACATATTTATGGACGAATTGGGCAAGGCCTGGCCACCAGAAGTCGGTGGCAATGAGTTGGTGAGTTTTTAAGTAACCAGGGTGGCCAGCAGTGTTGTGATTATGACATCATTGAAGGATGTCACACTGGAGGGTTCCGGTGGGAGGGACATAGACCCGTCCTTGGTAGGTGAGAATGCCATCTTGTGTTTGCCAGTCAGAGAGGCGGGAACGGAACACTAGTGGAGTATCACTATCAATGGATTGGAGGGTTTGGAGTACCAGTGGATCATCCTTTGATGTGGAGGAAATTTCATTTGCCAGTGAGGTATCGATAAGCTGGACAAATAGGGAAGGGGGAAGTAAGGTGACTTCCATGTTATCCAGGCCACCTTCTTTGGGAAAGAAGTCTGGTCGGCAGGAGAGGGTATCTGGTCTGACGAGGAGTTTGCCGGCGACATGGGTCATTTTTAGATCAAAGTCACTTAGGTCAAGAAGCCAGTGGGCTTGGCATCGGTTAAGGGTTTGTGCTGACCTGAAGTACATAAGATTTTTGTGGTCAGTGAAGACCATTACAGGGGTAGGTGATCCTTGAAGATAATGTCACCATACTTTAAGGGCACGGATGATGGTGAGGAGTTCTCAATTGTAGATATTGTAGTTTCGTTCCACATCTCTGAACAATTGTGATAGGTATGTGCAGGGGTGCCATTTCCCGTTCTTGTCAGCCTGAAGGAGGATTGCCCCAGAAGTGACAAGAGAGGCATCAGTTGCAATGGCAAAAGGTTTTGTCTCATCTGGCACGGTGAGGACTGGTTTGGACATAAACGCTGCTTTAAGATCGTCAAAGGTGATCTGGCACTTTGTGGACCATAGGAATGTGGCGTTTTTCTTGGTCAGGTCTAGAAGCAGGTGTACAATATTGGAGTAGTCCGCAATGAAGTGGCAGTAGTAGTTTGTGAACCCTAGAAAGGATCTTACTTCCTTTACCGTTTTTGGAATGGGCCATTCACTAATGCCGTCAAGTTTGATGGGGTTCATTGCCACCGTTCCTTCCTTTATGATCATTCCAAGATATTCCACTTCTTTGGCATCGAACGTGCATTTCTCTAGTCGAAGGTGTAAGTCCAGTTCCTCCATTTGTTGGAGTACTCATTTCATTCGTTCGTCATGAGTTTTTTGGTCTTTGGATGCTATGAGGAGGTCATCCATGTAGATTACAAGCCATCCTTCGGCGATCATATCTCGGAATGAATCATTCATGAATCTCTGGACTGTAGCAGGGGAGTTCATCATTCCAAAAAACATGACCATCGGCTCAAAGAGTCCTCGGTGGGTGATAAAGGCTCCCTTCCATTGATGTCCGTTTTTGATTTGGACATTATTGTAGCCCCAGCGGACATCAAACTTAGTGAAAATCCGCTGTCCCTTCAGTTTGTCGACGAGGTCGGAGATTAAGGGAAGGGGGTAGGCGTCTCTGACTGTGTGCTGGTTGAGATATCGATAGTCTTGGCATGGTCGGAGTTTTCTGTCTTTTTATTGATGAAGAAGAAAGGGGCAGCTTGTGGGGAGTTGGAGGGTTGTATCTTTCCTGCAGCAAGCTGTTCATCGATGAACTTGTTGGTAGCTTCTCGCTCTGTGGGGTTTAGAGGGTATATCTTTCCCACCTTAGGGACGAAGGTTTCTTTGGTGTTTATTTCATGGTCATAGGGATGGGAGGGGGGCAGGGTGCCTGCGGTTGGTTCCACAAATACTTTTGCGAATTCCTTGAATTTCTCAGATATCTCTGCTTTCGGGGCCTTTTTGTAAGCTAATGTGGCTAACTCCATGGCCGTGGTGAGTTTGGCCATGGTACCTGCAGGGAGAAACCAGGACCCATGTTTAACAATTTGCCTGATGGTCCGGGCAGTGATGGCTTTGACAATAAAGTCATCGGGTGTGTCATAACCAAGGTAATCATAGAGGGAGTCAGTATGTTGTACATACACTTGGTTGGGTGGAGGTCGGAGTCATTCATTGTTCTGATGGTAGTCATGTTCGTGGAGAGCGAAGAGTTCCCTTGATTGGTCTTGGTCTTTGGCAACGACAAGGGTTTGTTTTGCCCAGTTAATCGAGGGATTCACCTCTTTTAGCCAGGGCATTCCTAGGATGATATTTTCCCTTCCACAGTTCATGACAAAGAATGTGTGTTTGAGGGCAATCCCTCCTACGTCGAGGAATAGAGTGGTGGTAAACTTGATATCTCCTTCTTTGTTTCTTGTTTGGTCTACATTTCATATGACGAGAGGGTTTTCTAGACAGGTGGTGGGGAGGCGGTGTTTCCTTACGAATCCCTAGTCTATGCAAGAGATATCTGCCCCACTATCGATGAGGGCTTGGGTTTCGATGGCTTTGAGGTTTCGATCTGGTATGAGTATCTGCATGGGTAACTTCATAGATTTGGCAGCATATACTTTTACAAGACGAGCACTCGTTTCCTTAGGTACCTGTGTCAATCAGGTACCTAGGTTCAAAAATCCTCATTGAAAGTAAACCGGACTCTTTGTATGGTTTCTTCGTCTTCCACTTCTTCTACCTTTGCTGTTGCCTCCTTGACTTTCCTTACCCTTGGGATTGGTGGCTGGGTTGTTATTTTTCTGTCTTTAAAGTGTGGACAGTTATGGCTGCCATGTCCTCCTTGCCTGCACCAGAAGCAGAGGTTCTCCTTGATACAACATGCTTTCTCTTCTGGAGTGAGGTGGGTGACTCTGATGGCGTCCACGTCCATTGCGTTCGGGTCTCAGGGAGGAGTGGAGCGGGGAGTTGGTTTGTAAGATGTGAAGGTGGGTTTTGGTCAACAGAAAGCGATCTTGTCGCTTCGCTTGAACTGTGTTTGGAAGTGGGTAACCTTCTCATACCATTCATCGATCTTTTCAGGGGTTTTCTCCATGGTGTACACTCGTCTCATGAGGGGAGGAGGAATTCCAGCAGCGAAGTATCCTATAAGGACTGCGTCATCCTCTACTTGAGCTAGGGCGACGTTGTTTTGAAATTGTGCAATGTAGTCAGTTAAGGTAGGAGAGTATACTCCTCTTTTCCCGGTGGGATTCATTCAGGTAGTGGCTAGCCAAGAGATGGCATTGCCCTGGGTGTCATGATGTTTGAATGCCTTTCTGAAGGCTTTCTCAAATTCGTCCCACGTTCCTATGGAGATGGTAGTTCCAGAGATGGCTTTCGCCCAGAAGGTGGATGCCCAAGTGAGGGCAGACCCTTTCATCATGTGTGAGAGAGCAAACACCACTTGTTTGCCATTGTTATCGTATATCTGGACATTTACCGCTAGATAAAATCGGACAGAGTTTAGCCAGGGTATGGCTTTGGTGTAACTTCCATTGAAGGGCTCTGGGGCCCCAAGATGAAGTTCAGTGGGTTTGGCTGGAGTAGCCATAGTAGAGGTTGGGAAAGGATTAGGAGGAGGGCTAGGAGGGTTTGGAAATAAAGATGATACATATCTTTGAGAAGAGATTGAAGATGGCCTGGGGGCGGAGGGGTGGAGAGGAAAAAGGGTAGTGGGAGTTGGGAATGACAGGGCGGAGGGTAGGGTGACTGTCTGAGATAAGTCAAGGGTGAGGTCTATTACCTTGGTTTGTTCTTCAATGGTGGTTACTGGGATATCAGGTTCTTTGTCTTTGCCCAAGTAGGACAAGTTAGAGGACTCCTCAGGTATGATAGCTGGTGGTTGAGTTCGAGAGCCTAGACTCCACAGGGAGCCTGTGTTTCGTGGTGGGAGGGAAATGTTGAAGATGCACACAGTGGTCACTCTGTTGATACGCTAGTTCTATTGTTACGTCGGAGGACGTATACTACCTCTAAAGATGAGGAGGAGATAAGCTTCCCTGATAAGAGTGGTTTCAATGTTTAGATCTCCATTAAGAGACATGACATTGACTACAAGGATTGCGTCGAGGAAGTTATCCCCAGTGTTACAGGTTGCGATTCTAGTGATCGCCCAAGCGTCACTCAATAAAGAGTCGACAAGTCTAGTGAACCCTGAAGACAGTGCTTCAGTTAGCGGTGTCGCTTACGCATGTAAGCCAACCAAGGAAGTCTTTAGACTGAACAACTTTGGTTGTTCAGGACATGACAAGGTCAAGTCACAGCGCGGGTAGATTTGAGTGTGGCAAAGTACAAAGAAGAGGCTAGTACTACGAAGAGAACTAGCATGAGGAATAGGGAACATAGTAATGGTCTTTAAGTAATGTGCAGTCCGTGGCACAGACCAAGACAAGAAAGGAACTCAAGATATCATATGACATGAGGAACCAATCAGAAATAGAAACGGTATCGTACGATTTGAAGAACCAATGATAAAAGCGATCATGGAGTCGTATCACAAGTACGAGTCTCCAATGGGAATGTGAAATCCTATGTCCCAAGTGGGACTAGGATTAGTAATACAAGACGAGGTGAAGAGGAACTCGGTCGTTGGTAGTACAAAAGAGAGGGAAAATCATAACAATACTGGGGAAAACCACCAGTTTATATACTATAGGAATGGCGCACAGACCATGTACCTAATATAGGTTTTACCTATGTATAGTATCTGCAGTAGAACATGATGGAACATCATAGAAGGATTTATAATCCTATGACATCATGCCAAGAGAATTGGCTTACTGATGTATGTGATCCTATCGGCTATGAGTAATCACAATCATGTCATCATCATGTGATGTTCTAGACCTTTAGATAAGAAGTCTGAAGTAGAACGATCTAGAGTCAAGCAACGTGATTTCAAGTCTTTTGCAATCTACACTTAGTCTCATTTTTTAGTCCATCTGACTAGAATCCTTGATCCCTCGACCTAGCTGGTCCGATTGACCAGAACCTGTAATCCTGTTGGTCCGTTCAACCATAACCTCTGACCTAGTAACCTTGCTTTTGAGGACACTGTGTCTCTTCATGAGTACCCCCGTCGAAACAAGAAGCAGACCTTCAAGTGTTTGTCCACCAATGAACGACCAGTGCAACATAAGATCAAGTATATCCCATATTCCTCCTATCTAGGAGTAGGACCCCCTAGCCACCATTACATCCAGGAACACCTGAGGGTATAGAGCCCCTAGCAACTCCAATGAAGAACCCCCGCCCACATCACAGCCACTAGCTCTCCCAGCTCCCAGACTAAGAATACCTCAAAGCCTTTTTGACCCTCTAGTGTCACTTAGGATCCATGCCCCCGCATCCCACCACTCAACTATCAAGGGCAAATGCACCCCCATCCCAACCACCATCACAACCATCCTCTTGTGCCTCCACCCCAGACATGGCTATGAAACCTGCAGAATTAAAAGCAGCTCTCCCAGCTGACTTCTTCAGAGAACTGGGTAATGCTATGAGATAGATCAAGGCCATGAAAGCCTACTTTGCCATCAATGCCCAGCTGTACACCACCAATGACATGAAGGTCATGACCACCCTGAACAAGATGAGTAAAGGATGAGGAGTCTCTTTCTCGGAAATGTGGTATGACAAAATGGGGAATGCTGCTACCCCTGCTAATGAGAAATCCTTTGACAAACTTGCCACCGACTTCGAAACCACGTTCTACCCCTATGATGTCAAAGCCACTGCCCACCTTGACATGCACAAGCTAGTGCAGAAGTCATTCAAAAATACTGATGGAACCTACAACGATGGATTTCAGAAATACATCACTGATTTCCAGAACCTTGCCATCAAAGCTGGAATTACCAACAATGTGTCCCTCATTGATCAGTTTTCCCTAGGGATCGATCAAAAAATTGTGATCCTGATTCTATCCATGTCCACTATCCCCATCACAATCACTGACTGGATTAAAGCTGCCAAAACATTCCACACTCAGAGGATGTGCATACTTGTGCTCAAAGGAGGAAAATACACTCCTTCTTTCCCTAGCCCTTTGTTATGATCACTTTGCTCTTTTCTTCAGTCATACTCATATCAGTTGCATACCAATCCCCTACTACTATATGGGGGATATACACTTCTAGAACAGACTACTTTCTCCTTATCCTTGGTCTGCTCTCCATTGACTTTATCAAATTATGACTAATCCCCAAGCCGTTCACTTTGGACTTCTGATCTTCTCAGAAGGGGATATTACTCATACCGTCTTTGTCTTGATATGACTCCATTGGACTATAACTCCTTTAATCGGTTCTCTCGCACCGATTACGTGTTCCACTTTACTCATAGTCCGATTGTTCGCTGATGTTCTCTCTCATTCTATGCTTACACGTCTCAATAGTTCAACACTATATAAAGACTCGTAGAACATATTGTACTTCTCATACTTGATCTTTTGAATCTAACGCTTGGTCTCGTATCCTGGTCCGATCGACCAGTCTCCCTTGACCTAGCTAGTCTATTTGACTAGAACCCTTGACCCTGCTGGTTCATCTAACCAGAACTCTGACTTAGTACTCTAGTTCTTAAGGACGCAGTGTCTCTTCGTGAGTACCTCCCTCAAGACAAGAGCAGACCTTTGAGTGTTTGTCCACAAACGAACAACCAACGTAACACCCTTTGTACCAAATCAGAGACCCTAATGCCATGGATATCGATGTGGTCACGCTAACCAAACTCACCCCCACTGAACACGCCAAATGCATCCATGAAGGACAATGCTTTAAATGCTGACAAACCGGACACAATGCTACCCAGTGTCAAACAGTCTTTCCCCCTTGTAACCCGAACAGTGCTCCTTGTAACCCTCACCCTGCCCAAAAAGTAAGAGCAGTTGAAACTCCCACTCCACTACCATCCTTGTCTACCCCCATTTCTGAACCAATGGCTATGGTGATGTATCTCCAATCCCTGAGAACCCAAGGAAAATCTGAGGAAGAAGTTCTTCAAATGTTAAAGCTATGCTATGAAGAGCCAACAGAAGAAGTATCTGTCATGCTCATGTTGGAAACTCAGGATTTTTGAAACAAGAAGCTAGGTTGACACTACCTTCTCATACTACCACCCATGTACTAGTAGGACTGAAGAATGAACGAACCCTTTGCATTCCAATCAAACTAAAACTAGGCACAAAAATTGTTGACGCTACCACACACATTGACTGTGGAGCCACTGGGAACTTTATTGACATCAATTTTCTCACCATCGCAAACTTACCATTATGAAAAATGCCCAAACCCACCCAGGCTTATAACATGGATGGAACCATTAACTCCAAAGGGAATATCTACTGGAGAACCACAGTAGATGTCACCTTCTCCTCAACATTAACTGAACCCCTTGACCTCATGGTTCTTAGCTTAGGAAGACACCAGGTCATACTGGAAATGCTGTGGCTTAAGAAATGGAACCCGAGTATCAATTGGATTACTCGATCCCTTAAATTATCTTGAAGTATCTCTGGGGATGCAGCATCTCTTAGTGAGTACCTCCCTCAGAGGTACCATCTCTGATGGCTTGGGATGGATGCAGATTGAAAAATCATGAATCAATTAAAGAGACGAGAAACTTGGCTGAAAGGAGAGTCTGTTGCTAAACTCACCATATCCACCCAGATTGCTCAAGTGGAAGGTGTAAAAGAGCAAACACTTCCGTCATGGTGCAAGGAATTTGCCGATATCTTTTCAGAAATAACCCATTCCAAATTACCTCCCCATTGTACCTATGACCACACTATCAAGCTACTCCCATCATTTACCCCAAAAATAGCCAAGATTTACCCTCTTAACCCTGCTGAAACCAAAGCCTGTCGAACCTTCATCCAAGAACACCTGAAGACAGGACACATGGTACCATCCAAGTCACCCCAAGCATTTCTGTTTTTCTTTGTTCCTAAGAAAGATGGTTTCCTGCGACCATATCAGGACTATAGATACCTGAACTCCCATACCGTCCACAATGCCTACCCGCTACCCATCATCTCTGAACTCATTGACGAGATGAAAGACTCTACTCTATTTACCAAGTTCAACATCTGGTGGGGATATAATAACATCCATATCAAGGAAGACAACCAATGGAAGGCTGCATTCATTACATCACTAGGACTCTTTGAACCAACCGTCATGTTTTTTGGATTCTGTAATGCCCCTCCCACATTCCAAGCCTTCATAAATCACATCTTCACAGACATGATAGCCGAATGATGGCTTTGCATCTACATGGACAACCTCAGCATCCACACCAAAGATGACCTACCCCTTCACTATGAACAAACTTGTCGAGTTCTTGCTCAACTTCATGAACATAATCTCACACTTAAACTTTCCAAATGCATCTTCAATGCCCCAAGGATGGAATTTCTTGGGATGATTGTCAGACAGGGCAAGATTGAGATGGATAGTGGAAAGCTTACTGCAATTAAAGAATGGAAACCCCCCACCTCCATGAAAGCCATTCGATCATTCACTGGATTTGCCAACTTTTACTGAAAGTTTATTCCCAACTTCTCCAACATCGTCGCTCCACTTAACCTTCTCACTCGAAAGAATGAACCATGGGCATGGACCCCACTCCAGCAAAGAGCTTTTGATAAACTCAAGTCTATATTCTCCTTCACACCAGTACTTTGTATCCCTGATGTAACCAAACCTTTCACTGTTATGACCAATGCATCACTTCTCACTGCAGGGGCAGTACTTATACAACATGATGTCAATGGAGACCTTCACCCCTGTGCTTATTTCTCCAAAACCTTTGCATTCGCTAAATGAAACTATGATATCTATGATAGAGAACTTCTTGCCATTATCCTTGCTCTCACAGAATGGTGTCAGTACCTCATCGGCACTCTACACCCCATCACCATCATCACCAATCACAAGAATCTCTCCTACATCAAAAATCCTCGAAAATTCTCTCGCTGACAAGCCCATTGGTCCCTGTGGTTACAGGACTTTAATATCCAATGGAGTGTTTCCCCCAGAACTCGTATGGCTCCTGCAGACTCTCTCTCTCATCGAGATTCCGTTGACACCACCAATGATAACCTTGATATTGCTATATGCCCAGACCCTGTTGACCTGCACGAAAATCATAATGTGCTGAGTCATGTACATATCCTATAACCAAGCCCTTCTGGCTATAAATAGCCAATACCATATGCTATCATCCCTCCAAGTTTTATTTGATCACCATCGTCTGTTCCTGAGATATTTACAAATCTCTGAGAACCACTCCAGAACAACTACTAGTATTATGATTGCTAATTAGACTAGCAAATTTTGTGTAGTAGGCATAGATCACATGCTCTCAGGTCAGCTGACTGTATAGCCACTAAAGCACATGACCCTTGCCTTACTTAGAGTGCTGACATAGTTGCCACTCAGGCACGGCATTGGACAAATAAGTGCATATCATTCCCATGGACCCTTAATAAGACCAGATTTGTCTTGGCCCAAAAAGAGTCAGATTAAATCTAAGGTTTAGATCTC
>JBBPOB010001020.1:0-11391 GCA_038091275.1 Tylopilus subfusipes
CTCGATGAGACTCTCCGTGGGAGTCACGCGACACTCCATGTGAACATCTTGTGCGCTGGCTTCAAGGTGAGCGAGATATTCCCGTTGAAATGGGCGATCTGTCTGAAGACGGGAGAATAGTTGATCCAGCGCGGGCGTATTATCTGTCAGTGACGTCGTGTAACCTCTGCGGGGCAAGGCAATACGGGCTGGCAGTTGTGGCGCTGGTCGTTGGCACATCAGGTGATCAAGTGTAATCTGTGTAGGTGAACCCGCATCGAAAATGTGCCGTAGAGACGAGACTATGGATGGAAGAGCAGGTAGTCCTGATTCTGAGGGGACGCCGGTGGTCAATAAGTCATTTCCATCGTTTTTGCAGCCTTTTAGGGGGGCTGGACCAGTAGCGTTCGGAGGAAATAGATATGCAGCCCGTCGTGCAGCACGCTTCTCTGCTGCCGTCATCGCACGTCTGTAGTAGACAGGCGACGAGGGATCCCAGTAACATCTACTTCCGATTTCCTTGTACGCAGCGTTGATCTGAGGATATTGAGTCGGGAAGTCATCTAAAGCTTTGCATTCCATGATCGACAGACACCCAGCCGATTGGAGGAGGTCAAGTGCAGCATGAGCACCCGTTTTTCCTGTCAGTGGATCAGGTCGATAACAGCTAGTCATGATATGCAGACGAGCAAGATATCCTGTACTCGCCAAGCTGCCATTCCCTCTCAAGCAACCCAACTCGGTATCCTCAATGTAGGTGTGATACAATGGCGGATCGACTGGCCAGTCACCGCGAATGCCAAAGCTTTTAGGGTCCATCCGAACCTGATGATTGCCATGCTTCTCGAGTTGGCCATTTGGTATAAGGAGACGTCGAGGGATAAATGCCTCTGGTACCGGGGTCCCTGCAATGTGGGTTTTCGGCCGAAGGACGAGGAGGTTCTCTAGACCGAACAATGCCCCAACAGATTGATTCTCGTCGTAAACCATATCCTTGAAGTCGCAGGACTCAAGTTCTTCCTTTTCATTGACAAAAAAGGACAGACTGTAACCTGGCAAAGTTACAGACAAACGCGGGACAGGCGCAGGATCAATTTGGGAAGCGGTGATTACGAGGTTCCTGAGCTCATCGGGAAAAGAAGTACGTCTCCACCAGAACTTGATATTGAGACACTTGAAACACTTGGAAACCATCGTCCCCGTTGGACTTTGTGCATCCACAAGGGTCTCACGACCCCTGTAGACATAAAATCGTTCGGATGCGCAATCGATTCTCCAGTTGTCTGACGATTCTTCCCAGGGATGTTCGATGGGGCGTATCTCAATGATCCTCTTGGACAGATTCAACCAATGTACATGGTTATAAACAAGTGCCGGCGGAAGATCTTGCCACAGTAGTCCTGAAGGAATCAGCTCGAGGGTGTCATTTGTTTGATCTACTTGTGCTCGAAGTGCAAATTTGTTATCTCGGTGCGTGAAGTGCACCTGCGCGTATTTGAAATATTGTAACTAGGTCGTGACATTGGCACACTCACCTTGTAATTGGACGTCGTTGCGAGGGTCATGAAATCCATTCCAGGGAGATTGGACGGTATGACAAAAAAACGTTGCTGTGAAGAATAGTTAGTAACACTCGTAGAAACCCTACATGTACGCACACCACGAAAAATATGTGAATATGTTCCGTTCCTTATATCTTCTGGTAATCCGCCTATTGATTGACCATTGACCCGCAGTGCCCCATCGATGAGGTCAACGTGCATGGTTTGCGAAGGTTGGTTGGTGGTTGGAGTGGTTTCACATGTAAGCCAACGAGTATCAAGATCCGAAAGGTGGTTCCATCTGAGCACACCCGGCCAATAACTAGCGAATATCTTGCCGACCGCAAGGTCGACGCCATAGTCTGATGCATCAGTCAAAATTGAATCTCTCAAGAACTGCTCAAGTGTGAGAGAGAGACGAAAGTCTCGTTGAAGAAGCAGTTGCGAATATTGATCACCTTCATAATACCTGACTGAAAGATTGAAGTGCGAGTCTTGAGGGTAATTGGTCTTCATGTATTGGAGGTGACTCGGGCGGAGGGTATATATGAAGAAGGCGCAGGAAAGCAGGGCGTCGACGTCCTCTGCAGAAAGCAAGAGTTTACAGAGGATAGCAGGGTCAACGTCAAATGTGCTTCGACATGTGGCAGCCATGTCCCGCAAGAGATTGCTGCGTTCTTTGTTTGTAGGTTCTATTATCAGGTCATATGATAGCTCCTGTACCCAACTGAAAGTCTTCCTGCGTACGCTCCTAAGAAGCGTGATGGCTCGCTCTAAGACGTCTTCGCTGGGGCCCGATCCGAGCACTCGAGTGAGCAACAAAGAAATGGTATTCATCAAAATACCATCCATCAAGCCAGCCCTGACATCCGTCAACAAACTCTCCAACTCGTCCATGAGGGCATTGCAAAAGGACGAGTCTTCAAGTTCTTGATCCCAGATCCACGTCCCTGTATTCGAATCAAATGGTCCAACCTGAGAGATTGTGTGGGAGAGGAGGAAGTGGACCTGGTGACGACGAAGGTTGAGAGTTCTGCTGCGCAGCCCATGTAAGATGTTGAGCCATTGCAAAGAGCCACCGCTCCGCAAGTGTGCAAATGTAATGAATTCGTCGAGGGATAGTTCTGCGGGACAATTCGCTTGGGCAGACAAGACGTTGTTTGGTTCGTGAGATGTATAGTCCACATATGGTTTCAGATATTTGCACGAGGGACAATGTTTTTCAAAGCGGTATCCAAGGGGCGAAGACTTCGAGTCATCCCAGTTTCCGTGCTCCTCCAGCTGCCATATTGAGAATTTTTCCTGCATGCTGCCCCATTCGGGATATTGAACAACATAACGAAACATCGGGGCATTCTGGGATTGGGAAGACTCTGGAAAAAAATAGGCAAAATGAATTTGAGTATGGAGGCCGGGTGCTTGGCGCTCGACGAAGTAAGGCTGCAATGCAGGGACACTCGCAAGTAGATCGTATTTCTGTCCATGGAGCGAGCTACGAAAGAAAACGTGAGGGTTGAGGCAATGCAAAACACGGGGTGCAGCAGAACGCCAAATACGGATGCAGGCGGGGCATCGCAACTCGAACGCAACGACTTTTGCATGTAATGGAAAGCTGGGTAGGGGCGGGTGAGAAGTCTCTGAACTCTCAGCCAGTTGTCGACCAGACGGATGCTCCTGGCATGGATATGTGAGCCTGGCACCCTCGCGCTGAAAGTCAGGACTCCCACCGACATTTTTCGTTGCATCTTGTTCGATGCGAGCTTTCAGCTGCTGAAGATCCGGGGATTGGTCGTAATAACGGACTGGAAAGCTGGCTTCGGTGAATTCATTAGAAATCGCTGACTCTCCTAGATGCGATTGAGAATGGCGTGCAGAGAGGTACTGGTACGCGCAGGAAAGACGATGGAGGTTCGTTGTCCTGCGCAGGAGCACATTTTCCAGGAGAGCCATCGGAAGCGGAGGGGGATAGTCGGCGAGCATGGGAATTTCCTTCACAACTAGCTTATCGAGGGCCACATAAAGTTCGATCACTGTCAGGAATATGATGGATGTATGTTCTGGATTGCTGCTCATGGGAGCCTCAGTCAAGTATTTATCCATCAAAAGCTCAAGCTGTGCACATGCTTCGTCCACATTCCTGACGGAGGCAACCCAATCGTCGATGCACTCCCCAACTGATTGCTCGATGTCATAGAGAGTAATGCCAGGCTCAGCAGCGTAAGCCTCGTCAAAAAAGGTTCCATCCGAAGACAAAAAGTCCTGAATGGTTCCATGGTGTCGATAGTTGGGACGGAAGGGAGTAATAACGGTTTCGTGTCCATGACCTGCGAGAGCGTTTCGAATGTATTCGCGACTGTCCGGAAGCGAGAGCTGTGTGTCCCTAGCGAGTTCATGAGGGGAAGGATTCTGAAATGAAGATAGACGAGGGTTGAGTTGCTTCAACCTGGCGTCAAGGATCTCTACGAGACGAGTCCATGTCTGCAATGCCATTTCGGAGAGCCAGTCGGGTGTAGGGGAGCCGAGCTTGCTTAAACGTCGGAGAATTGAAGATGACATCAAATGAAGAAGATTGCTGGATAGATGTACATTGCTTTCATTCCTGGCAAGGGTGCACATAAAGAACAGCATGAATTGTTTGTAAGAAGAACGCCCAAGAGAACGATTGATCGACATTTGGATTGCGACTCTGATAAGAAGCCAAAGAGGGGAACGACGCCAAGAATCTTTGTCCCGCAATTGGGTAACGCAGTCGCGAACACGTTTGGTAACGCGAGAAACGTCGGCAGTGCGTCCAACACACTGGGTACCAGAAGGCGGCGCTGCGTGATCGCTCAGGCAAGGGACATCAGCAGCGCGACCAGCGTTTCGCAAGATGACATTGAGAAGTGCATTCATATATTGTGGTTGAGCGGAGGAAGGTAGAGAAACTTCTGAGTCGACAACATCGGCACAAGAGAGAAACTTGGCGAGCTCGGAATGAAAGTCTCCATCGTCAAATATTTTGTTAGGCATCTCGACGGCCGACCCAGGATATGAGCGTGTCAGAGGTCCTGGCGTTTTCAATACAGCATCACTATTTGGGGAAACCTCAAATGCCTCACACAGCATACAGTTCTCCCGTTTCGTGAAGAGAATTGCAGCATTTTGACGTCGGATGAAAAAAACGAGGACATCTAAAGGTTGTCAGCACGGATCGATCTGGAATCTACGGACATACCTCCTGGCTGCATTCCTCGCAGCTGAGAGATGACGTTGTGACCCAAGTACTCTGATTGCACGGAGGCTTGTAGTTTGTCTAGCATTTTGGTGATGCGACGCCACTCAGCCTGCTCAGAGGTTTCGCCGATGGAGGTGGAATACGTGCGGGCAGCAGCGCACACTGCCTGCGCCAGTGAATGGTCGTTCCTTGTGGTATGGTCGGTTTTGTCGGGGGGTCGGACAGGAAGAAATACGTGGGTGACAACATATTCCGATGGACTGACTGTTTGAGGGCGGTTGTCGTTATCCGTGCTGCCAAACATGCTGGTATTAGGGTAAGAAATGTTTGCGGCGCAGGCCTGCTACATGCGACACCTTAGTGTAAATTGAAACTACTGAATTTGGCGCTGCATTCACAGACAAAACTTCAAATTACCCCAAGATCTAGACAATACTTCATGATCAAATATCAGCTATCGTTTTATTAGACCAAGATTTAGACCCGACTTAAATTCCAGTATCGTTTCATCATCAAAATGAAAGCTGGACGAAATAAGCGGTATTAGCAACATCAGCAGATTGGAAGAGAACATAAATATGCACACGCAGACTAGTTGTCGAAGTGTGCTTTGTAAAGAGGCTTCTACCAGGGGACATTGTGCGATCAATCGAGCTCTGGAGCAGGAGGAACATCTATGGCATTCTCGTTCAAGTTCTAACCTGACATCATAGCTGATCAGGCGGCCTTGCAAGTGTTCTCGAAACCTCAAATGAAAACCTATACGGTCAGGAGCCCTTCTATGTACTTTAGATCAACCTTCCGTTCTCGACCTACTTTCGAGTGACAAAGGCAAATGATGGCGCAAAAAGTGGGGTAGTTATGTGGATACTAGTGGCCTGAACATCATTGGCAATGCTTGTTCTGGCGGCCTTCTGGTGCCAACTACTAGTAAGACAAGTGCTTTATTGACGAGTACCTATGACGGACCACGTACAGTATGAAGCATCGTGGGTTCAGGTTCGATCCCGGAGTAGTGAAGCATTGTCTGAATTTGTTTGTCTCTCAAAGAAAGTGCTGTCACCGCTGTGGAGATCCATCCATCTAGCGCAGAAATTAGGTAGGCACCGATCGTGGACCGCAATCGCGCCACTGATCCCAGGTGTTGGATCACATGCCTGAAGACCTTCGGAATTTCGCAATTCATGCACAACGCGGGGGTGGGGTTCAAGTCAACAGTCGAACGAGCTGCCTTTCGAGGATATTCAAGATGCCGTGAGCGCCCAAAGAATGGCCAGTTCTTCGTCACATGGCTGACCATGTGGCTGACTTGTACACGACTTGATCTGGCCATAAGAAAGTCGTACACCATTTAAATAAGGACACCACCGTCATGCGTGCAGAACACGACGGGTCGAAGGTTGGGGACGCGGAAATCCATTCATTTTGCACTATCCTCTGCTGAAATGAAGGTTGTATCAGATATTCCGTTGGAAACCCACTATGAACGACGAGACGGGGAAGTCACCCTCCAAAAGTTCATAGGATATTTGCAACTCCAGTCAAGATTCTCCCGAGGAACAAGGAGATACGGCTGTTCCTAACGATTCAATGCATCGTGAACACCTGATACCAAAGAGGAAGAGCTCACAGACGATCATCCAAACAAGGCGTCACGCATTCGCCATGGGTTGCGAAATGGCGGTGCAAGCACCATTTCGACGGCTATAAAGAACGACTTGCAAAGTTCGCCTGGTCCGCAAACCTCTTACCACAGTTCACGTCTCAATGGCTCCCAACCTCCAACCCGGTACTTTCAAGATCGTTTCTCTTCTCGAGGGCAACCCCCCACCAGCGTCAATTTCATACAGCCAGCCTGGCAGAATGTCTACCTCAACGGACCTGTCACTACGGTGTGCCAGTTTCTTGTCTCCATGCCGAACACAGGACTCGCCTCGTCGGCTGTAGTGGGTGATCAGGGAAGAAGGCGAGAATACCTATCGGCTCAGTCTAGGAGGATACCAATTCACGGGAGTAATCGACGACAAGGTCACCGCTACCGTCCACGCCGAGCAAAATGTGGAATGGTGCGCCACCTACCGGGTACTTCAGGACGCATACACGTGAGTGGTACGCGGAGAATTCCGTGTTTCGTCCCTGAAACCGTTTTTCTGTTTAGCATCCAGCCCGTTAACGGTGACGGAAAGGGATGGACAGTCCCTTTTGACGCTGATCCCAGTTCCAATGCTGCCGTAACTAGTTTTCTCTTCCATTGATCTAGCAACTTCTGATTTGTGTCGCAGATCGAGCTCCAGTTCATCATCATGCAGCCTTCTGAGCCCCCAAGGTTCTCGCCTGCTCAATTGTTCAGGTTCGTGCGACTCGACGCCTGAGAACGAGAGATCGTATGTGCAATCAGTGTAGTGGTCCGAATTCGCCTTGTGTATGAAAAGCCGGACAATCATGCTCGTTCCATACTTGTGTGCTATGTCTCGATGTTATTGCCAGTGAAGGGAGAGAATCAAATCAGAACTTTCTTGATTAGAACCGTCTGCTCTGTGAGCGAAGAAAGAAAAACTCGCTTTTCCGTAGCAAGCGTTTTTGGATGGCACCGGGGATGATCCAAGTCAATCTTGTTAATAAAGCAGACTTCACTGTTCGTGGTTCCGAAACAAGTGAAAGAAAATTTCTCTGTATCACGAATCCTTCCGGGAATCCACGAGGCGAGTGAGCGGCACTTCATAATAGATGGCGCAATGGGTATGCATAACAGATCGACATGTAAGAGAGATTTTATCACGCAGCCTTGACAAGTTTTCCCCACGCGGTGCCAGAATAAATATTCCTCGAGGCCAATGCCCGCGATGGCGACCAGAACGTTTTCCACCAGGCGATATGGGACCGCGGGTTCCGAACATCCTCAAAGAAAAGCACCTGCCCACCTTGATTGTCTCCTGTCTACCGAGCCAACCAGTGCCAACCAAAGCCGACCACCCCTAAGGTCACGAAGCGTTCTTTGATCAAGGGAGACGACGCGGACTATTAGGTGCGTCTGTTGGTTGGGAACACGTCTCGCGTTCGTTCGCCAACGCGTCGACTGCCTGTGTCCCGAGCAAATACCAGAAATACAGAAAGAATCAAGAAGCACACAAGCAGTCGGTCAAGGAAGCGTTCAGAAAGGTCAGGCGCGAAAAGGTGTGCGCTCGTCTTCCAAGGGCGAGAAAAATATCGCCGCATTCATAGCGGCCGTTGATGTCTCGCCTCGCCTCGATCCGGCAAATCGAAAGTTGATTATAGAGATCCAAACGAGGTGGCGCTTGAACAGGAAGAGAAGATGCGTAATGCGGACCGAAATCGCGAAGGAAAGCGGTCGAGGATGGGGGCTGTTGTGGGATACCTGTGCCGAGCGCGTCTGCTGCTGCGCAGGTAAAGCGGAGGAGCGACCTCGAGTGATCGTCGATCGAGAGGCCGGTGATACGACCTGTCCCGTTTGACTGACGTCGAACGGCACGAGGGAATCTAATTTAGAACAGGTTCGTATATGATTGGTTCGCGGCGAGAGCATGGTCATCTTGACATTCCCTTTGTTCCACGAGAGGGATGAGCGAGGTAGAATCCGAAAGGACCCAGCCGATGTATCAGGAGATAAAGTCGATCGAGGATATTTGCAATCTGGTGCGCAAAAGATCATGAATTCACAACCTTGGACGCGTTCAGCGAGGATGTTGGGGACCCAAATCAGGGTAGCTGTTGGCGAACCGTGTTGAGTAGTAGGAGAGAGGAGAGATGATGCATGGTGCGCCAACCTGTCCACTATATTCCTGGATGTAATTTGGCAGAGGATCGTACGTTTTCCGCACTTGTGAGGCTTTCGCTCGCCTAAAACCAATGCAAAGGTTTTGGCGTTTGCGCTCACCTCGTTGTCGACCGAGGATTCCGGCTTGCTTCTCGACGACTGCTCGCAAAGAGAGGGTCTGTGACTGTGGCGGTATTGCGAAAGGAATGTAAATGAGGAAGGACATGGCCCAATGAGCGGGTTGGTGTGCGTGACTGTGGGAAAATGATAATGATCCCAAAGTGACCCCTGTAAATGATTCGCATCTAAGATCAAGCTACACGCCAGTTCTCATTCACTCTACCCTAAAGATACACTTATGACACCGCCTAAAAATACACATGCTGATGCTCGTCGCTACATCGAATTGTCCTCTAACTTTCTCCTATCGTACACATACACCGTCCGAATCGGTCATAGCGAATTTTAGCGAGTGATTTACCAGACGAGCTGGCCACTGCCGAAAAGTGAGTTCGTCGGACAACACTGACAGCGTGATCAAATGCGACACATACCCGTCGACGAGGTAGTCACCGCCCGTCATGTAGCTCGCATGAGAAGAGAGTAGGAGCAAAGCCATACCAGCAATCTCCTTGGGCTACAGGTTCACAAATAGGATACACCATCGTCAAAGTTCGATTCCCCATGGCAAAAAAAAAAAGGGATGACAGACCTGCGCGAATCGACGGAGAGGCACGTTCTCCTGCTGGTGCTGCAAGATCCTCTTGTCCATGTCCTTGTTCTGATCGGTTTCGACTACACGACAATTCCGTCAAGGGAACCGAGAGGGGGGAAAAAAATCGCAAAGGAACGTACCGTATCCGGGGGAGACGGTGTTCACGCGGATGTGCTTCTCGGCCCACTCAGCAGCGAGCGCCCTCCCGAGGTGACGAACGGCAGCCTTGGACGAATTGTAAAAGGCCTTGTTTATTCCACAGCGATCAGCGAACCCCTTACGACGAAAAGTGCCACGCCCACCTGAGTGAGAGGCTTGTTGCGAGAAGCCTGGTTGATGATCTGCGCGCTCATGGAGGCGGTGATGACGATGGAGCCTTCCCTGTTTTTGTCCGTCCAGCACCTGCAGGGACATGTGCGTGTCGATCTTCCAAAGAAAAGAGGATGAAAATGACGCACTGGGCAGCTGCACGGCAAGTGTTGAACACGCCAAAGACATTGACACCAAATGTCTTGCTGAAGTCGTCGTGGGTCAACTCGAGCGCAGGCTTCACGACGGCGACGCCAGCGTTCTGGAATACGTGAATCAACACGAGGGGCGATGACACCAAGGAAAAATACGCACGGCGATGACACCACTGATGTCGCTCCCAAGATCGGATTCGATGCGCTTGAACGTCTCCTTCAACTTGTCAAAGTCGCACACGTCGCACTGGTAGGCCTAAACGAATGCCGTAAAACGTGAGAGGTCGAGTGTTTCGAACAGGCTTCAGAGAACGGCGTACCTGGACGCGGACGTTGGGGAACTGTTTCTGAATCTCCTTGGCGACGTCAGGAGCGTCCTTGGATCGCCTATGCAGTAGAAACGGACAGATTCAGCAAAAAAAACGGGCGAATTAGCTGTCCGAACACACCTGTAAATTATGGCGACGTTTCCGCCCGCCTGAGCGATAGCGAAGCTGTACGCTCTACCGATACCACGATTACCGCCCGTGACCACGAACGTCCCTGTCAAAAAAGGGGAGTCAGCGCGCAATGCCGCGACGACGCTCACGCCGAGAAACGCACCCTGGAGCTTAAGCGACTCAGATGTCTGGAACGCAGACGACATGCTGGCGTAAAATAGCGCTGAGGAAAAGCTGGCGAGGAAAGAAATGGTTGCGAGCAAAGGGAAGAGGAACCCTGGGTCCCCCACCGACGCCTCTGGCGTGGCCCTTTATGCGCGTCCTCAAAGGCCCCTCTGCAAGAGCCCATTCAATACTGTCCTTGCCTAATCGAGCCTCGAGCCCCTGTCATTTGAATTTAGTCCGGCTCGAGGGACCCCACCCTTGATCGATAGACTGTATTCACTCTGGCTCGGCGGCGATCAAACTTTTTTTTTTTTTGCCTAGCCAACTCGATCGGAAATTGAGCCTTGAATTGACTTGAAAACGAAAAAAACCTGTGACAACCCTGCTGCGCACGAGCAAGAAAAATCAAATATTGTGGTTCCGAATCGACTATTCCAGACCCCGCAACAACGATCAAGTTCACTGACCTGAAAGTCATGAGCTTAGATCAATTGAAAAAAAAAAGGATCGAAATTCACCGACTGAATGAACTTGCTGTTTGCAGCGAGAACGACAGACATGTGATACGGGTCGTCATTTTAGTGGATTTTCCATTGAATCGGCCAGTTGGGATCCGGTGGGTAAATCGAACGACCTGATTTTACTGTTTCTGGATGGGCGGCGACGAAGGGTCGTGGAGCGTCCATGGACGAGGGAATAGTAAGGAACCAGTCAGGCATTGGCTTCCCGATTCGGAGACGAGCTGGTCGCTATTGCGAGTGTCAAAGATGCGGAGGGACCAGACAGGCAGTGGCGATATGATGTCCGCCATCCGACGAGAATTTGATTCCCTATGACTCGATGTTGTTGCTAGTGAAAGGAGAGAATACTGGACAGCGCTGAATTCTTGATCGCGTACGCTGCCATGCGGGGTAAGAGAAAACTCGAGCCTTCCCGTAGTAAGTGTTTTTGAATGGCACAGGTTGAGCACAAGCAAATGATGATCGATCTGAGTAACGATACGATAGGTACTGTTTTCTCTCTCATCGCAATGTCACTGGGAGCGCAGGCTCGGGCTTTCGAAACATTGAATGAAAAGAAAGACAGCGAGAGGAT
>JBBPOB010001021.1:0-11391 GCA_038091275.1 Tylopilus subfusipes
CCAAGTTTGATGCTATGCTGGAGGCTGAAAGACGCAAAGGTCAATCCCAAGGTGACCAAGAGTAAATCACAGTATTACGCTGTCGCGATGGAGCTAATCATCTGCTTGACGAACTGATGTGAGGGTATTATTTCGTTCTGCCTTCGCTTCATGTAGTGTAATACAGATCAATGAAATCAAGAGGTGGTGCAGTAAGTTATTCCGAGCAACTCCAAGCCGTGCTATCATGTCCTGTTCCGGTGTACATTTCGTTCAGAACGGATGATGCTGTAGGTGTAGCGACGGTGAAAACGCGGTTGATCCTGGATATATCTCCGATGCGCTATTGTAAGGTTGGCTCAACGAACTTGGATTAGGAAGAGGCGCCATCGGCGTATCACTGGGCGGAATAGCCGGCGAAGCAAATAAAGTAGTATGAGAGAATGGATAGAGGGGTAGTCCAACGTCTAGAGGTTTCTCCTGCGTCGTAAGCCTGACGATCTCTTTCATGAGACCCTGAAGTAACTTTTCCTGTCGGACTATGCAAGACCTATGAGAGCAAGGACCAACTGTTCAATGAAGACTTACTCCCGATGGGTGACCTCGCCCCGTAGTTCAACATGGCCTCGCTGCTCGGGTGTCAGGCAAATATTGTGATTAGTGGCCAACACACCGAAGCACATTGATTTCCCCCCAAACCTGAGCCTCTCTGGCGTGATCACCAGCCTCTATGAAATGCCTGCAGACCTGGACTTGGACAACTGCAGCGAGATACCAGCATATCTACGGACATTAGGCATTGAAATTAAACGAGAAGACAGCCCATACCGTGACAAATGGATGCAGTCGGGTGAGGTCAAGAGAAGTTGCTGAAAGCATGAAATACGCTGACAGAATTGCTTGCGCAGCTTTGAGACACCGGTTAGTTGAAGTGCGTTCCAGGTCATTGAGATCCATGTAAGGATTGTGAAGAGTTATCGTGGCTCTGTCGATATCATTTAACCCAAGTTGGTTGAGCAGCAGTATCCAAGCTTACGCATGCGGTATTATGTGAACCATATACAAGTCAGTGTCAACACATTGAGCACTCCCTGAAATATCCGTGACGCCAATGTTGAATCTGTACATGTTAGGAAGGTTCTCGAGGAAATCGTGGTGGACGAGACTGTCCAACTCGCTAAATCCCGGTAGTGCAAACGGGTCTTGGTGCTTGCTTGGCGCTGTTGGGGCCCGTAGGTTACCCCGCACATTGAAATCCGTGACACGACCAAACATCATGACAGCCTTGATAAGAAGCGTAAATGAATCGGTGTATCTGGGAAGATGTGTTGTGAACATGTCTTCCGAGCGCATATTCTGGGGATTGCTTGGAATTAATTGCTATTTTCTGAATCAACAGGTGGTTATTCCAGATGAAATTGTTAATACTTCGCTATGGAAATCTTCGCCCCTTAAAGGAAGCTCAGTACCAATATCTTGCTCGTCGATAGCGTGGATCCAGCCGCCAACGGAGACGATTCTGTCAAAAGTTACTGACATCCACCAAGTGCGTCGACGTGTTTCGAGGTCACGAAAGTCTTTTGGGGGTGGCAAATATCCGCCTGGAGAGCTACCACCGTGCGTAGAGAATGTCCCCGGGTAATTCAGACGCAAAGGCACTGCGACGCGAGTTTGAAAACCAGCAAAGATCCAAATTTCAACCCATCGGCCCTCCTGATAGAAATACCAGGAAAGGAGAATGCAAGCCTGAAGAACGTGAAATATGTCTTCTCCAGTAGCCATTGTTTTGTCGATATATTGCCGGGTTTTGCTTGCGTGATATTCAGCGAACTCATCTCTGCGAGATCCATCAGGAAGGACTGCTACATTACGTGACGACCAGCGAGAGGCTGATGCACACTAAACTTTGGGTCAGTAAAATAAAATGGTGCAAGAAGAGACTTTTACGATGGCATGGAGAATGGCAGAATGTGGGAATGCAGGGTCCCGGGGATGAAGGCGCATCGCAGATAAAAAAGAAGGGCGATGGAGTATTCGCGGACCACAGGGATCACATTTAAAGAATACCTCTATACTGTGGTGTGCAAAGTCAGTGCCACTTCGTTGGAGAGCGAAAGAACGCCACAAACTAGTGATCGAGTATATGAGGCTCTGGGAGATCGGGGTTCCATCCCGAGTACATGAGCTCTAGGACAGCGTCGGCAGAGCTCCGATCTTGTTCTGGACTCGAACCATCTTGTCGAAGCGACCATGCCGAGACGTTCTTGATACTGTGGAGCAATGGCTTGCTCCCTATGACAGATGCTTGACCGCTGCCTGTCGAGGATGAAGCTGAACTTGGTCTATAGTAAGTTTGGTTATGATGAGAGGGTGGTGTGATATTGCTCTGCTCTTGCAGCTGAGTCTTAAGCTTTGCTGGATGCGTGGTAAGGTCTTTCATGGTCAGCTTTGCAAAAGGACAAGTGCGTACAGACTTCCTCTTCGAGCATCCGTATTTTTTCAATTGGATCTGTGTCTGGAGCAAGTGCCAACCCATCGACCGGGTCATAAACACATTGTGGTTCTGCTGGATGTCTAGCCATATCTGAGTGCCGTCCATCATCACTAGCCTAGTAGCTTGTACGCTCACGCATATCCGGGAGGTGCGGGGACACTGATCAAAGATTGCCACTGTCTGCAAAAAGATGAGAAGCGTTGTCACTTGCAAGGAATGATCACCAACTTGACGCAAGTACCACAATGAGGACGAGCAGCATCACATTTCTGTTTGCAGATTGCTCGGTATTCGGAATGAGTGATTAAACGTGACTCAAACATACAAGCTTTCGTTTGCGACATGAGCGACAGGCCTAGAGGGAGCATGGTCTTTTTGGTATAGACGCCTGTAGTTATGAGACGATGGCCCAACCTGATTTCTACGGAGAGCAGGGCGACCTGCAATGCTAGTGCTAGAGGCGGCCTTTGGCATGCGTGTCACAGGCCGATACGTAGTGCCCTTGATTTCCCCTGTTGTTGAAAGTGGAGCGCGCGAAGGTATGTGGAGGTAGCACCTGAAGTGAGATCAGACCTTGAGTGAGAGAACCCCCTCACTGCTGTAGGACCTGAATATGATTCAGCGAGAGCATGCAAGGATCATGCAAGGGACAGTCACTGAGTCGAAGTCAGCCTGAGTTGTTGGCGTTGAACGTGAACGTTGAGCGCTGAGCGTTGAACTCTTGCCGCATCATGAAGGCTGTATTAAATTTTGCGCACTGGATCTCACGGAGTGGAGTCCCAAATCAGGCCTTGGCGAGCAGTGCGGGATCACATTGCACGCTGGCAGTGCATGCAGCCTCAGCTCAGTCTATCTACGACATCAGACAGAAACGGTCGGCTCATGGCTCGGCGAGAACAACTCAGATTCTTCCACACCCAGAGGGCCACGCACCCAAGCTCGCCCGAACCGTGAATTGCGAAGCAACAACCGAACGATCATGACCTACGGCTGTCAATGCTGGTCATCCACGAGTTTCTCGAGTTCCTCACAAAACAGTGGCCACCACGCGTCTGGTGTGTGGGACATGCCTGAACTCAGTGAGGTATATGCCTTGTACTACGTCAGTAGGGCCCGTCAATACGCAGAGCGTCAAAACCCACCTTGCCATGTTCCAAGGTTCAAAGTGCCGTTCGTGATCGGTACTGATATTGTAGAACCCACAAGGGTCGCTTTGGTGTGTGAAACACTGAGTCAGAGTCTGTTAAGGCTCACGAGGGACGTTTCTGAATTTAACTTACGAATCGCTGCAGGCAACTGTCAGCATGACTCATACATGGGATTCAACGTTGCAACGGCGACATACTCTCGACCTTCGTTAGTGTGCCTCCATGCTAAAGTCTCTGGAACGATGGTGTCCAGTGCCATGTCCATGTCTAGGTGCACAGCGCGAGTCACATTAAATTTCTGCGCGGAGATACCGATAACCACCTTTGCGAACATCTGTATGCATTGAGTCAGATCTACGGGGTGTGAACCGGTCCTCTGGGGCGCTTGCCTGTGTCAAAATTTTCATTGATGGACAATGCTGCAGAAGTGTGCTGGCTGCAGTGTGTAGTTTAGTCGGTGAGGGCCACGTTCAGGGTGATCTCGACCCACATGAAGAGAAATAGCATCCCAACCTAGAGGTAAACCGGGAATATCAGAACCACCGTCCGACTCGGTCCAACACCGACGAGTTACGTCGTACCTTGACGTCCTTGATACCCTCAGATATCTGGGCCAGGACATCGTCTGTTACAAGATGGCAGCCCTTGGATCGTCTCGGAAGACTAAATGTTTTTTGCCAACCCATATCGATATCGTTGATATTATCGGAGAGGTTACGAAGAGGACGCTGTCTACCAGTGTGGGAGTTGGAGGTGCTACCTACTCTGTCGACTACGATTAATCATCCATGTTCCCATACCTCCTGGAGCGATCTAGTCCACCACGGTTACCTGGAACGTTCCGATTTCGACAGTGATTGGCGTAGTGTCCCTTCTCGCCACACTACGGAGGCGATGAGAAAATCAGCGAGGCGGTTTTAGAGGCTTACCTTGAAGCAGAGCACGTCGTCCAAATTTCGACGAGGTCCACCTGAGCCGATTGCAGCGTTCCCTTGATTAGTGACGGATCCACCCAAAGTGCCTCGATCGTAGTCGGCATACCGACCGTAGCCGGGTGGAGGCGGGCCAAGGTCACGGTTCGAAGGGGGCGAAGGTGGCTCATAAGCCCTTGGTGAGGGCAAGCCAGGCTTTGGGCTAACGCAGCTATGATTGAATGCGAGGGAAAATAAAGATTGACAACTTACTGTCCCCGGGGACACTCTGGCCCTAATGGACAGAGGCCGGTCAAGTACAGTTGGCACGCGACACGTCGGACATGTTTTCGAGGACATATGGGGCCTGTCCCATAAGGAAAATTCGAGGAATGGTACAAACGAAAACAGCTTACCAAGTTTGCAGAACCCACGCTTGTAGTCTGGGCACTCTACACGACGCTCTTTTGGGTGAGCATAGAGACACTCGTCTCCAGCAGAACAATAGCCGTATTTTGCAAACCACCAACACTCGGGCATACGCCGGAGGTTATACTCGTGAAGAAACTCGCAGGCGTCGCCTTTCTTGCACAAACCGCGGAGCCAGTGCTTGCAGACCGTGGCCAAGCGCTCTCGGTCTCGAGGATGTGTAGGTAGCTGCTTGGGAGGCTGAAAGTTTTGGGAAGACGGTGTTGTATGCCTCAAGGGACAATGCAGGGGACCAAGGGGGCAGCCGGTAGGTGTCAGGGAGAGACGACAGATCTGGTCATCTGGAATGGGTTGGAAGAGGGTGCATTATGGAGTAGTGAAGGACGGACCTTTGTCGAGCTTTATACCGAGGTCTGTCTTGATGTACAGTTCCTCTGGGAAGTTGTTTTGGTGGAACTGGGGATGGACGATGTCTCTCAGCGTGGACGGCCCTGCGAGTGGAGTGGACATGGTGGTGACGGAGGGAACGACGGTACAGTACAAAACGAGGTCGGTTACGCAACTGATCTACGACATATCAAGCCACTATAAAGTAATCACTCCAAATGCACATCCGTCGAGCGTCCCCTCCCTCTTGCGGCCATGTCTTCTCCCCCCATAGTCCAACTAAACTCGCTCCCCTCCCTTCTCATGTGCGCCCTCGCTTGCCTCGTGCTCTCCGTCGCCCTCAATACCCGTACAAGACCTCTCCCCCCTGGACCACGTCTCGGTTGGTTTGCAAACCTGAAACTCCCTCAAACCTACCAGTGGCTTACCTACGCCAAGTGGCGGCATATCTACGGTATCTGACAACTCCGGCCCTTCGCCACTTCTAACCTTTCCTTGCCAGGCGATATCATATACCTCCGCGTCTTCGGAAACCCAGTCATGGTGATAAACTCCCAACAAGTGGCCGATGAGCTTCTGGAAAAACGGAGCAGAATATATTCTTCCCGGTTTGTCCTCTCCCTGCTTGACATCCGTCATGTCTGTCTGACAGTCGTTCTTGATATCATCGCAGGCCCGTAAGAACAATGGTTGTTGATCTGTACGTGTCGAGTGAAGAGGTCAATCCGGTCATCAACTAATTCTGCAGATAGTATGGGTTGGGACTGGCTCTTTTCCTCCATGCCGTACGGTCCTCGTTGGAAAGACCATCGCTCCCTCTTTCATCGTCACTTTCGCCGTCATGTGACCTGCAACTATCACCCGGTTGTAGTAAAGGAGACGCACACCACTCTGAGGAATTTGCTCGATTCCCCTGAGCTGTATGCTCATCATATCCGAAGGTACGTCATAAAAAGGCTTTAAACCTTTGTTTTCAAAGTTGCGCCAGGACGGCGGCTGCAATCGTTATGAAAATATCATACGGACACGATGTTTCCGACAGTGGTGATGTCTTCGTGACCATTGCAGACGAAGCAATGCAAGGGCTTGGCAAAGCCGGCATATTTGGTTCTTATCTCGTCGACTATCTTCCATTTCGTAAGTTTACTGCTCGCAGGCGGACTTGGGTTTGACACGTCAGTCTTCTCAGTCAAGTATGTCCCTGAATTCATGCCCGGAGCTGGGTTCAAGCGGCAGGCTCGTGTGTGGAGGGGAAAAACTAGGGAAATGATCGAAAAACCGTTTCAAATGGTAAAAGAACGCATC
The DNA here is from genome assembly GCA_038091275.1 of Tylopilus subfusipes. Lineage (NCBI taxonomy): Eukaryota > Fungi > Basidiomycota > Agaricomycetes > Boletales > Boletaceae > Tylopilus > Tylopilus subfusipes. Next base: position 6,654 of record JBBPOB010001021.1, read on the forward strand.
GCAAACGGCACAGCATCTTCTTGTTTTGCGCAGAAGGAACTTGAAATGTGGACGCAGTCGTCCAAGCGTAACCCAGGATACGAGACACTTATCAAGAATGTTGCCGGTATTTCATATGCAGGTAAAGTTGCAAAGCTTGTTAAGCATCCGAACGTCTGACCTCAGATTGAACAGCTGGTGCTGATACGGTGCGTGTCCCGCTTATTGAGCTATGCATTTCCGACTGAGCCTGTCATTCAGACCGTCTCTACTCTACTTTCTTTTGTCCTCGCAATGGTAGTCTACCCCGATGTGCAACGTAAAATCCAAGAACAGCTGAATGATACCTTGGGGATGCAGAGACTCCCGACATTTGCCGACCGCAGAAAGCTTTCACTTATCGATTGCGTTGTCTGGGAGTGTCTGAGATGGAACCCTGTGTTACCATTAGGACTTGCCCACCTGGCTTCAGAGGATGATGAGTACGGAGGGTATCTCATCCCGAAGGGGACATCCGTCCTACCGAACGTGTGGTTAGTATGGTCTATTTCCAGGCTCGCCTTACAAGTTACTGATGGGATTCAGGGCAATGCTTCACGATGAGACTTGTTACCCAAACCCGATGGAGTTTGACCCTGATCGCTTCGTCGACCAAGATAGGAACACAAGATTGGGGATCAACAAATTTCCTCAAGCCGCCTTTGGATTTGGGAGACGGTAAAAACATCATGTTCTCTTGGGGCAGGGTCTGAATTACCAATCTGTAGATTGTGTCCCGGACGATGGCTCGCGATGGATTCGGTTTGGATAGCTATTGCGTCGATTCTTACAGTATACAATATTGAGAAGGCACTCTCGGAGGACGGGGTGGAAATCAGCCCTTCAGTCGATTACACGTCCTCTCTCATTAGGTCCGTCCTCTTCGCACCCATCGAGGTTATTAACAAATCTGAGACACGCTCTCAGTCGCCCAAAACCTTTTCAGTGTCGTTTTGTGCCTAGAAGTGAAAAAGCTTTGTATCTTATCCAGCAGACTGGCCTTTACCCAAGCGCATCCGAACATCCAGGACAGAACTGGGAGTAGGGTATTCCGTTCGAGAGTTCAAGCTAAGACGACTATTGCTGTTCACCCATGAGACTATCCACGAGCCTTTGACGATGTTGTTTATGTAGTTTAGTTCGCTTTCTGGACCAACAGTACTGAAGGGTTGTCTGCATTCTGACATGCGTGAGACCGACTACGCCTACCAGCATCCTAATATCGACACCTCCACACCTATGCATTTTACCCTGTCCACTGTCTGCTGTAAAAGCTTGATCCACGATAGTTCGGGACTGTTTTGTATAGTGCCAATTTCGAGGAAATAAACATTATCGAATGGTCTGCCGTGTATCGAAGGGCGCCTGTCGATTCGTTTTATGACCACTGCATCGAGTGTGCTGATCACTCTGGGAATACCCAAATCTGGCTGCACTGAGTCACCAGTGGGAGTTTGGAGTCGTAACAGAGCCATGCTCTTTGCCGAGGGAAGATACCCCTTCGGAAGGGCTACATCCTGGCCCTGCGAAATGATATAAAAGCGAGTGAAATTTTCTGTGGACTAGATTGGTCGCACCCGTGGCGTTGGTGTCAAATGACTAACCTGTTCTATCCTGGATATTCTCTGTCAAAATTTCTAGTCCTTCATAGATGGTGACAACCATTGACGAGCATATCGCCGCGCATTTCATAGGATCCAGTCCGCTTTCAGCGGAAAGCAGCCTTTTCGCCGCGTTCGCAGTGGAGTCCGTATACACTGGAGAAGCTTGAGGCAAATGTTTAGCTAACCACCCTCGGCACTGTCCCAGAGCCTAAATCATCGTGAAATGAATCTCGTGATGCGAACGATTTCGTCTCGAGAACGTACCTGTTCGTGACTCAATACTTTCTCGATGTCCTCCAATTTCACCCCCCGTCGGGTCACGAGATTGTGTTTCACTGCAAAGATAGTGACGCCCCTTACGAACGTCTCTTGACCAAGCGCAGGAATACGCAAGACGTTATAAGTTTCAACTACTGAACCATTCATGCTATTTTCTTGGGGTATTATCCCGAATGGCACGGCAGCCGACAACGTCCGCTGGACATCTGACGAAGATCAGCTCCCGCCTCGATTTGCGTGTGGCTGCAGCTCACCTGCGATTGTCGGCCGAGCGATGTATTCGACAGAGTCGCCAAAGCACTCGTACGCTGCCTGGATTGAACCATAAGTGAATGAGAATAGTAATTGAAAGGGAACGGGTGACTTGGTGGGAATAGGTTCCTAATGGACCTAGGAAAGCCAATCGCGGTTTTGCTGTATTGCTCAGGCTAGAGATCGACATATAACTCATCAGGTTCCTTTTTCGTCCTTAATCATCGCTCGCGACTTGCTAAAAAAGCACATATCGGATAACTAGCATTGTTTCAGATAACTCGACCCTTGTTATTGAAGGGCCAGTCTTCCCTCCCCTACTAAATCCCACTGCCGCCTACATGACTCCGCCTACTACCCCAGACATGCCCTCACCGTCGACATCCCCGACATCGTCAGCGTCTCCACCCACCCCACCGGCGATCGAAGACCTTACCGCCAAGATCGTTTCAGCATCATCGTCATTCAAGGTGGGTGAATTCTGTGACCCCGTCGTTGGTATGGCAGCGATATCTGCGATCCTTGCTTGCGCCCCTCTTTGATGCAGCACTTGAAATGGCATTCATCCGCGCTGGTCTAGTACTGTATCTACTCCAACGTTGGGCATCGTTCCCGGCTACAGCATTCTCGTGCTTGATACAAACATCTTATTGTTGTCACTATCCATTGCTTACCTCCAGGAGCTTGTACAGAACGGCCCTTCGACGTGTCCTGGAGCAAGATATATTGTTCGGGATACCCGCGAATGTACAGACTTGAGATACAACATGCATGTGGATGCTTTCCTTCAGTACGGGTGGATTGCCGAGAGACACCTCAAAGACGGAGGTTAAGTCTTTCATCTCGGTACGGGGTTCCCAGTCATCGTGGAACTAACATGCGAATCACCTCTAGCTTCTTTTTAATCAACAACCCAGTTTGCATAAGATGAGCATGATGAACCATCGCGTGAAATTGATACCGTATTCTAGTGCGTTTTCATACCCTTCTGGCGCCATTTGCCTGACTGACGACCGGACTCACAGCATTTCGTTTAAATTTCCATCTTACAATGCCAATTTCGACAGAGATGAAGTGAACATACAGTACGTCACCCGGTTTCATTAGATCGCCACTTGACTTAGCGAATTCACGTCCTCAGTTGAAGGGCTCGAACGGGGGAAGGGAGCACGGGTCTGGCACGGGTCCACGGGTCGCCTATGAACAACCCGTTCCCGTGCAGATCTCTAAGCATGAACACGTGTAGGCATCCCCGTTTATTCAGCGGTACACGTTGACCACTCACTTCCACCACCGCCATGGCACCACCAAAAACTGGCAGCCGTCTCGTCAGTAAATCATTCGACATCGATCCTCCAGATCCAAGACCGCTTCGGCAGAAAGGAAGTAGGCTCGTTCAGCACACTGGTGACCACGACCACGTTTCCACTTTGCCCGCTGCAAGTCAACAGTCGGCGAAACTCGTTCAGGTTGACAACACTCGACCACAACGCACCACCATCTTTTTGGCCTACATCCCTCCCTCTGTACCAGACAATTCCACACCTGTAGCCGACCCACTTCCTCTTGATGTCTTCCCCCTTCCTGCTCGTTCCCTCCGACTACCAGGCTGCTGGATTGTCTGCCTCACCGCTGCCGCATGGGTTCAAAGCTTCGCACGCATACCGGTGCGCGTCCATATGTATGCACGGAAGAAGGGACGTCTCCTCCAGCGTTGGCAAGCATTTTCGACGCTGTATTACAACGGTGATTACAAAAAGGTGGTGACGCAGAGGACATCGTTAAAGCATACTGGCATTCCCTTGGGACCGTCTTCCGAATTGATCACAACCCCTGTGTCATCCAAGACTGGGACTCGATGGAAGAGGGTCTCCGTGTAAGTAAATTTCCTTCTCCCTCGCGCTGAAGCTAAGTCTCTATAGATTGGGTCGTGTTATCACGTTGCTCTGCTGCCGCGCAGCTCGGATGAGTTTGGGATCACATGTGCGTGCCCAAAGTGGAAGGCTATCAACACTTGCATTCATCAAGATGTCCTTCGAGCATATTTCGCCAAGCTGCGAGAAATGGCGCTCATATCACTCTATCCACCCCTCCAGCCGTTTTGGTCCACATTACTCCATTCAATGATGGATACATCTTTTCGTGCCTCTCATCAACTGGTCGTCACGAGTCGGGGAAACGTGTCGTTGCATCCATGCAGCGAGATGGCCGGTGAGAGTTACCGCTATTCCGAGGTCTGTAAACATAAACCACACGCTATCACCTTTGCAGCCGAGTTCGGCCTGTCTTCGTGTAGTCCCACTGACCATTTCCTCAATGACGGTAAAAATTTGCTTAGGAAAGCTGCAGTTCGCAATGACGGATTGGTAGGACAACAATCGATCTCACGTCTTCCGATTCCTCCTCCAAGATGGTGCACGCTCCCGCATGAGTCTTCCTTGAGCTCTACTGTCATCTCGTGTACTGTCGACCACTTTCCGCTCGTGTGGCCTTTCTTTGCTGGGTGCCACAGCAATCACTACACAACCTCCGGTGACCAAGGAGGCTTTCATCTTCGGACTTACACAATGAAGACTGGTATCAAT
>JBBPOB010001022.1:0-11386 GCA_038091275.1 Tylopilus subfusipes
CGCGGCGGCAGTGTTCCCGAGCGTCGCGGTGCCGCTGTATAGCGCCCTCGGGATCCAGAACGCGAGCGCGGCGTTGGCGTGCGTGAGCTGCATTGGGTTCCCGACGGGGATGATCTTATTGGCTTATGGGAAAAGCCTGAGGGCGCGGAGTCGGTGGGCAGTACAGGACGCCATGGGGGTCCCTGGACTGAGTGGTGCCGAGGCTGGTGCCAGTGCCATCAAGTACGTCGGTTCTGCCGTCGCTCCGTTGTTGGGACGGTACGCCGTGCAGGGATACGGTGGCACGGCCACGTTGAGTCAAACGTCTTGATCGACGGTGGTCTTTGCCGCCTTTTACGACCATTTTATCATCGGTTCACGAAAGCTTGAAGCGCTTCACGATCTTATGATTGTTTATGTAACTTTTTCCCTAGACGATGAAAGATGATATCCAAAAAATAAAAGGGGAGGCGCAAGGGAGGCGAGAGGAATTATCGAAGGACGTGTCGAACCTCGTTCCCTGTTTGTTCAATCAAAAACAAAGACATGTACGTGCTCGAGTTGAAATCTGCAATCACTACCATCCCTTGTGGGAGACATGGGCAAGAAAGCCTCTGCTTCTTTGACGTTCTGTACTGTAACGTGTGACTCGGATTTTCGCAAAGTGCACCACGCGCTTATGAACTAGCTACGCGTTGCTTGTACATGGATGTGCCGTTGACGTGACCTGGGGAAAATTTAGGACGTCACGCGTCAAACCTTCCTCCACAGCCCAGTGTGTCGAGTTTAAACGTGCCAGCGTCGAGACGCCAAGCACACCTCCCGACGGACCACTGGCACTAATATTGGCGCGTTGGCATGGTAAGTATCCTCAGGCTGGACCGTCGGCACGTTGGTTACCGGTCATCCACTGGCACTGGCTGAGCACGCTCGACTCGGAGCTGATTCCGACGGTCGGCGCTCGCCGCGATCCGCGTCACGGTTGGGTTGGGATGACGGATCGATCGATCCAGACCTCGCCGACGGTGAACGCCCGTCGTCCACACACCGCGCTGGGCAGCAGGCTCAGGGCAATTCAGTAAGCGACCGAATGAAAGCTAGGTAGTAGACGAGTCTGGCCCTACTCCAAGGAGTGTCTCCCACCGACCGCAGGGCCCAAAGCATTCACAATCGCCGGCCCAGGGGGCAGTCAGACCGGTCCGTAGTACACTGGCACGAGTACAGTACTTACGATCAAAGCCCGACACACAGCGAGTGATCGTTAATCAGTTTTGTCGTGTTCCTTGAATCCTTCCGACATCGAGTGCGCTGCTTTCCAGGGTAAGTCATCGACATTGAACGATGCCTGATCATGATGCTGAGAGGTCTGCGGAGGTTCAAACGTTACGCGTTACGCCCCACCGGCATTACATCATTGCTGGCTGCATACGGTTCACACTTCCCCTCAACCAGACACGCATGAGTCAACCTGACCCCTCCCGAACTCTCTCTTACGCCCATCCGTTCACGACCACAAACGTTGTGTGAAGACGCCTGATGGTCTCGTATTGGTGGCAAGAGCGCGGGCCAGAAGACGAACTGGTTGTTTGAGTTGGCCAAAGTTGCTGGGTGCGTCGGACAGTCACTATCATGCTCCACGATTCACATGCCGTGGCTTTCACTCAGCTCTCTGTTGGGCTAACTTTCGGTATTTCCGGAAGCGATATTCCCCGTTGGAAGCAGCGACATCATGCGGCTGATGGCAATATTTAGGGATTAGTTACATTTGGATCCTGTCTAAACTGTAAGATCCACTTGATGTTCGTGGTTCGCGTTTAGAATAACATTTAGGTCTATCATAAATCTTGAAAACCCCGTTGTGCCAAGTGACCACCATGGTCCACATTCGGGAGGCACGTTGCGCCTCGTGGTGATCGGGAGACCCACTGAATGTCCCAGTTTTCCCAGATGTAGCGCTGCGGCCCAGCTGTCCAGACCCCCTACCACCCATTTGCTCTCATGCTTGCTAAACACGTCGAGACTCGTCCTCACGTACGCGTTTTCGTGACCTAGTCAAACCGTGAGCGATACATCAACAGTAGGCGACGCGGCACACCCAGGAAAGCAAGCATATCCCCAAGGAACCCCTCTGTCACGTTCAACCTGTTATCCCTTCACACATGATCCGCCAACCACGCATTCTGCTCGTCCTCGTCGTGATACGCGACCCAAAGTTGAGGCAACCAATCTAACTCGAGCGGGCTGAACCTGATGCACGCACCGGTGGTGAGCACATGTGTTGTTGTGACGTGCATCATGGTGTCAATGGGTTTGAAGTAATGAGAACAGGGATGAGGAGTGACTTACAGGTGGAGACAGTTGGGCCAGCTGTAGGTCGAGGGACCACCCGGTGACGAGAGGGTATTGCTCCAAGCAGGACGCTGTCTGACCCGCTCTTCCAGATCGCGATCCGCCACTCATGGCGAAGAGGGTCTGGACGAGTCCCGACCGTCATCCAAAGGCGCGTCTTGCACCCGATCTCGTCCCCGATGCGGCTGATGAGGCGCCAAAGATGAAGCAGAGGATGGAGCAGAGGAGTGCTTGTTGGTCAGCGATGTGAAAGTAGTTGTGCTGGCCGTTCAACAGCCATGCGAGGGTCAACGATTAGTGGGAACGCCCGACGACGGACGTACTTGCGCAGAGTTGCCCATCTGGAAGGCACACCACCAGTCATCAGACAGTACGCCGTGCTGAGCTCCTCCATGAAAGGAGGTGGGCCGCTGTGACGCCCAGATGGTGGTGTGGAATAGGTCGCAGCGTGAGCCAGTTCGAACGTTCAGGTTTTTCGGACGTTCGGAAAATTCAACCCCCTGACTTCATCAGCAAAACAGCTACGAGGCCCGAGTATCCCTCCTTCGCACAGACTATACACCATAGCCTACGGCCATGGTCTTCCACGCAATTCGAAGAAGCGCCTCACCTCGTCTGCGGAGCGTTCATGGTGTGCTTCTGCGATTTTACGGACGCAAGCGTAGAGAACGTCAGTTGATCGACATGAGGACGGAAAACCATGCACCTGCACCCGGATGATTTCTAGGGAGACTAGGGAGAGAGGTGGCACCAGTGTGCTCCATTTGCACTGGCTTCGCCACCCGCTAGTTAGAGTGGCGACCATGCCCTTGCTCCGCAACCAGCTCGTGTCAGACAACGTAGGAAAGCTTCCTCGGGGCAATTAAGATACATGTCTTGTAGTTCAATATAAAATGCCAAGAGTGCAGGCTACTTATTCACTCTCGCTGTCATTCTCCTCAGATTCTTGATCGCTGTCGTTCTCGTGAGATTCCCAAGATGGTACCGAAGCAGATGGATTTCTATGGTACTGGGCCTCTACTCAGACCTGTGTTTGTGGGTGAGAACAGGAGGGACTTACGTAGTAGTATTCTCTCCACGGATCCGCAACCGTCGTGAACTTCGTCCTCTCGGCAAGTTCCTTGTCTCCCTCGTGGTTGAAAAGCGATTCTTTGCACTTCAACGCGAGCTTGGTTTCAGGAAATCGCCAATACTTGTGTGGCGTGCATAGTGGATCCCGTTTGGAGTGTATAACAACGAAAAAGATGGGTTCGGCGTTGATGCTGACTGCAATACAAAGCAGGTTACCGCCGAGCAGTCTATCATGGCGTTTGATGATATAAGGGAGCTTGCTTTCGTCGTAGATGTCAATGTCTGGCCAATGGCGCAATGCCCAGGCCTTCGCATCAGCCCAGGACATGGGGTATCCGCCTACGAGGACCACCATTATTTGACTTTAACTTCAGCACGTCAGCATACAGACACCACGGTCGACGGAGAAACTCACACAGGAGAGAGTAATTGGTAGAGTTGTCGGAGTCGAGGTTGATGTAGACGGTTCAGCGCGCCGATTTATATCAAGTTCGAGTTCGAGCCGTGACGGAGGTCACGTGTGTTGTTTGTTGTCATCCCTTTTCTTTTGTCCTCCACACCAATGCATCAATGCATCACCGCTGAGTCGCGGGTTCGCCTCAGTTCGCCACCACACACTGTCATCGGAGTTTCGTTCCCGCTCTTTATTCCATTGTGGTCCAGGTTCTGTGTCCATGCCCCGTGGCGCCTTTGTTCTTATCAGTGGTAACACTCATCGCACAGTACCCTGATCTCGCTAACTCCATTGTTCCACCAATGTTGTAGGTCTGTTTCTCAGATGTTGATGTTTTCTTCAAAATCCTTAAATTCTGCAAGGCGATATGCTTGAACAGTTGGAAACCTCTACCGCTTGATCAGTGAGTTTTCAGATGAATCCCAGTTTCTTAACTGTTGACACTGCCCGCCCTGTTTGCGTGTAGTACACACGAAATATCTCAATGTCGCGCAACTCTTCTCCCTCTTTGGAGCCAGAACGGTGGCTTGTTCAACGGCTGCGGAATATTACTCGATTTGATCCTCGCTTTGAGTCGTCGTGGTACGGGCCATACAATGCCTTACTTTCCCACTACTTTCCGTATCAACAACGATTCCTCATCAAACCTCAATCGAAGTTCAGGGCTGCGCAAGAAGCGGACGTTTCGTTTTCATCAGTTCAAGCGGAGCCGAATTCCATAGAGCTTGATGGTCCTCCCATGGACGAAGATAGCTTGCAGGCCGCCGATCTCTCTATGAACTCCATGGGCTTTTTGACCTTAACCAGTTCAGGATCCACCTTCATCCCCGACTTTATCGTCGCCAAAGCGACCGAGTTTGCTACTCTTGATACCCCTCTACTGGTCGTAGAAATCAAACTTGAAGAGCCCACGGATAAATCTGTTTGGGTTACATATCAGAATCAGGTGGATGAGTATATGGGATCCATTGCCAACCAAATGTCGGGAAACACTCCTCTGGTTGGCTTATTGATATGCGGTACCAAGGTAAAGATCTTTAGGTTGGAGAGTTCTAGAGATGTTGTCAAGATGGATAGGGTGACACGTAGCATCAATGGCAAAACTGTCAGGGAGTTGTTGCTGAAGATTGCGACGGACAACTGGCAGTATTAATAAAGTGATTCTGTCACTACTGTAGTTGTAGATGATGACGACGATGCAAATTGTTGACGAGACCTTGGTTTGTTGAATGTCGTCCTGGACTCCCAGCAGGTCAGCCGGCACCTACTGTCCAACTTTGGAGTCGGAGTCCACTCTAGTAATGCATTCAAGTTGTCCTTGGACAACTGTTTGAAACTTTTGTCAGCGTACAAAAGTACATTGACTCTGACTCGGGCCTAGCCTCAACAGGATCAAAGCAGGTGGTAAGTGCTTCCTGACATCCAGTGCCGCTATGAGGACTTGGATGAGACGCATACTCTTGTGGGTATCATTGTCCCCCTCCCCACCATTTAGGCGTCAAAATGTGCCTTAAGTGCATCTACAGGTTGTCACAGCTCCTCTCGCCTTCCAAAAGTACCACATGTGCATACACAGACTTTTGCCATCAAGGCGCTACCAGTGTGTATGCATTTGAATGTCACCCCACCATCACTCATTGCATGTGGAAGATGCCTGAAGTGTATCCACATGCCCTTCGCCACCATCAGTTCCTACAGCCATGCACGTACCCGCAGCCACTCATTCGTAGCACACCCTCCCCCTGTCAGCTCTCCGGTATAGGCTATCTCAGGATGACATGGAAGTCAGATGCCTTGCGAAGGAAGACCACTGGTTACTAGTTAGTCTCTTTGGGTCTCCTGTTCACACTCTTCTCTTATGAACTCACTGGACCAGACTATAGCCCGCTCTTTTACTGCTTCAGACTGCTGGGTACTATTGGGCTGACCTTATTGGTTAGATTAATCAGCAAAGCCTATATATCACCCACAATCACCATCGCCAGGCCATCCAAACGCTCAAGCGCTCATCAATGTTTTCTGATCATGGGAGATCATTCAGTACATCATGATATATAACGCACTTTATTCTCAGCACCATTTTGTAACACCCAGTGCAGTGTTCATTCTTTTGATCTACAATGCCACTCATGCATGGCTGCGCTCTCACTGTCGTGTCAAAACCATAATTCAAACAGCATGCTGGCATGTACAACAAAGTTGTCGATCGCACTCAAACCATCGCGTATGCCATGTAAGGCCTTCACTGTTGTTTCTTATTGAGAGACTGAAGCGCCGTAACTATTGAAGATGGTTGTGATTTATTGACTGGCCGCCAGAGTTGTCCCTTGGTTAACATCATGTTTTCTAATACCTTCATGGATTTTATTATGGCCGTAGCAATGAAATGCATGAAACAAATTACCAGGTTGTGGGCAACAATGGCAATGTCTCTTAAATAAGTTGACTACTGATAACTAACTTGCTTTGTTGAAAAAAGTCTTTCTTGATGAGCTGTACACTATACAGTTTGATCGACAGAGCCTTTGGCTTTGCGCAACACATGGCGTTTGGATGGTGGTTCCTGTCCGACCTCTATGAACATCCAAAGATGTCAATGAATTGTGCACATGAATATCACGCTCTTCCATGAGCATCACACTGGCACTTTTGCAACCATTCAGGCCTACAGGACATGGTGTTACACTGAACAATACTAGTGTAGACAATGCCCAGCGTATTCAATAGCAATTACAGAATGAGTAAAGAAAAGTGAAAATACTAAAACTAGGCACCGACTCAGATATGTATAGAGAATCTGTTGGTCAAGGGGCACATCCACAGATCTCATCGTCCTGTTCAGTGCAAGCACAGCCTGGGTATCATCCAATAGACCAGATTCAAGTTCATCCACCATATGCCTGTAAAACGTCAATGTGATCTTGTTTGTCTCACCGTCGTCCACCACCCATATCATCCCAATCACAGACCAGAATCCAAAGAACTGCATTGCAGCCGCAAGGTGGATCACCTTGTCTGGACTGTCCTCATCTCTGACAGTTGTACGGTATGCAGAGAGATATGATATGCAAATTCAGAATTCTGCATGCACACCCAATGATCCATTGAATTGTAAAGTGTCCGCCATGCAGAGCAAACACAGACTCAAATGGCTCCTTCTGGTCTGGAATGCCATGACATGCAAGTGAGTCTGTCAATGAGCTAACCAATGTTGTCCAGTTCCATGCCTATGGAAAGGAGTTCGCTCTCGCCAGTGACTGTTGCTTGACCAATTGCAAGGAAATGTTTCCCTCAGGTCGTGGAATTGGAGGAATCACATTGTCTGGCATGAACAAGAAGGAGGAGTAATGTTCATATTGACAACAACACAAGCCAATGAAAATGGCCCTTCTTTGTGCCAAAAGTAAAATGGAAGCAGGAGTTCATTCTGTCGCAGGGGAGATGTCCAACAGTATAAATAAGACCAGGGAGTGACCAGAGTGCTGGTGGTTGAATCCGCAATGGGCTGACGCACTGGAGAGACAGGCTTGTTCCACCTCTCTACTTCAGCTCTCCATCCAGGGTCCAGGGTGTGCCTGAAATCATTGTCATTGTCCTCAATTACTAGCGCAGTCCTGCCTCAACTTGATTTGCCTGCTTGGTGTGTCGACAGGTACACGATCCCAGCGACTTATGCTCTGAGCAAGCTTCTGCTCATCTTCAGTATCAGGGATGGTTGTCATTTCCATCTCAGGTTCAGAGTTAAGGAGGTCATCTAGTTTGATCGGTTTGCCAAGAGCAATGTCTGGTGGAGTTTCGAATGATGGTTCATCGGAGGGCAGAGGCAACAAAAGAAGAATGGATAACTTTGCCATGCGTCCGCAGAGATCCATCTGAATAATTATATGTGAGACTGGGGGACACAATGCAACGTAAAACACGTGCACTGCTGAAGCTTCCAGCACTACTGCAGAACCTTCTTCACATGTGGCCAAGGTGAGGGTAGGGGGATGGTATGTCCTTGTTTGCACCAGTAAGAACAGTAGTCTTTCGTGGGGAGTTGCCTTCCAGGATAAACTGGCACATGATGGGCATTTCACATCTGAGAAGAGGATGAGGACTCTCCCCAGTGCTACCTTCCGTGCTATCTTCTTGCGACTGGTTCATTTCTTCCCAGAAGACTTTACCAGCCAGGATGTCGGTGGGGCAGGGCAATTCAAGCATGGTAAACTGTGATTGCTGCCTAGAGAATGGAGAAGGTGGAATATTAGGGCTGACCATTGACATGGGGTTGACAGATAAGACACTGGTTGCCAGTGGCCAGCAGAAAAGTCTCATCGCACGAGAGGTGGGAAGTTCTTGTTCATCAACAAGCTCCTCCTCCGTGGTGTCCCCATCACTTTCCCTGAGCTTGGAATCACCATCATTGAAGTCTCCATCAGTGCTGTCACTGGTGCATATCTCAATGTCACTGTCATGGCGGATCAAAGCACTGTCTGATGCAAGCAACTGAGGCCTGCACTGGCCTCAAATGCGAGATCAAGGGCACCGTGGCCATCATTCAAACTGTTTGTGGAAACAACCTGTTCATCCCACGCCTCAGTAACTTCAAAGTCCACATTCTGCAAGCTGGTGATGCTGTTAACTAAAGGGTCGGTAGCGGAATTGTGAAGGTGACTGACTGTCATCACTACCAGATGAGTCATCATCAGATGACACATCTGTGAGATTGGCGAAAAAAGATCGGCATTGAAACTGGATTCTTCATTTTCGGGCTAGGACGTCAAGGAGGAAGGGAGGAGAAGGGGAAGAAGAGAGTAGACGAGAGCTAGGTAGTCCTTGCAATGATAGTCCTTTCTGTGAGACAGGCCATCCATAGGCGGGCTGGGTGGAGCCCAGGACAGGTCTGGACCAGGAACTGGAACCAGGACCCATGCTGGCTGACCAGGGTGTGCTGCGAGCCGGAGCGACGAAACTCTGACCCACGCACGGGACGATCTTATGATTCAAGTTGTTTCTTGATATTTATGTAACTTTTCCGTGGACGATGAAAGACGAGGCGAGAGGAATTATCGAAGGACGTGTCGAACCCTGGACTCTGTTTGTTCAATCAAAAACAAAGATACGTACGTACCACTGGAGTTGAAATCTGCAATCGCTACCATCCTTTGTGGGAGACATGGTAAGGAAGCCTCTGCTTCTTTGACGTTCTGTACTGTAACGTGTGACTCGGATGTTCACAAAGTGCACTACGCGCTTATGAACCACGCGTTGTTACATACATGGATGTGCCGTTGACGTGACCTGGGGAAAATTTAGAACGTCACGCGTCAAACCTTCCTCCAAAGCCCAGTGTGTTGAGTCCAAACGTGCCAGCGTCGAGGTGCCAAGTACACCTTCCGACGGACCACTGGCACTAATATTGGCACGTCGGCATGGTAAGTATCCTCAGGCTGGACCGTCGGCACGTTGGTTACCGGTCATCCACTGGCTGAGCACATTTGACTCGGAGCTGATTCCGACAGTCGGCGCTCGCCGCGATCCGCATCACGGTTGGGTTGGGATGACGAATCGGTCGATCCAGACCTCGCTGACGATGAACGCCGGTCGCCCACCTGGGCAACAGGCTCAGGGCAATCCAGTAAGCGACCGAATGAAAGCCAGGTAGACGAATTTGGCCCTACTCCAAGGAGTGCCTCCCGCCGACCGCAGGGCCCAAGCCTTCAGTCACTGGCAAATCCACGATTGGCCCAGGGGGCAGTCAGACCGGCCCTACGGTAGGTATTGTGTTTGTACACTGGTACGAGTACGGTACTTACGATCAAAGCCCGGCAACCAGCGAGTGATCGCCAATCAGTTTCGTTGCGTTCCTTGAATCCTTCCGGCATTGAGTGTGCTGCTTTCCAGGGTAAGTCGTCGACATTGAACGATGCCTGATGCTGAGAGGTTTGCGGAGGTTCAAACGTTCAAGACTACGCCGCATTACATCATTGCTGGCTGCTGCTGCATACGGTTCACACTTCCCCTCCCCAACCAGACACGCACGAGTCAATGCCCGCATCTGACCCCCTCCTGAACTCTCTCTTACGCCCATCCGTTCACGACCACAAACATTGTGTGAAGACGGGCTTGATGGTCTCGTATTGGTGGCAAGAACGCCCAGGCCAGAAGACGAACCGGCTGTTTAAGTTGGCCAAAGTTGCTGGGTGCGTGAAGGGGACGGAAACTCGGACGGTCACTGTCATGCTCCATGATCCACATGCCATGGCTTTTCACTCAGCTCTCTGTTGGGCTAACTTTCGGATTGGAAATAACAGACGTGGCGGTATGTGCTGCTTTGTATTTCCAATTTTTGGGGAAGCCGTTGGAAGCAACAGCATAAAGTCTACACTTTATGCGATTTAGAGGTGAGTTGCATATTTGCATCATCCTCCAGAGGGAGCAGGAAGATTCGGGCAGGGTCCAAGCTCGTAGTACTCATCTAGCAGGATCCTTGTGCGTTCCTCTTCCTGTTTCTTTCTTCCTTCTTCTTTTTTCTTGAAACTGTGCTATGCTCTATGAGACGAAGACTGACGTATAGGCATAAAGTCGATCAAGTTCGGATCGCACCTTCGGAAACCTCCTTTTCGGACACGACCTTCAAGTTCAGCGGGTGTCCATGTCAGCCCCGCACCGTGACTCTCGGTTTCGGTCCCCCCTCGACTTTGCTCGTCACAGCAGAGATCTGTCGAGCAGCACTCAGAGATCAGCTATGGTTTGACAGCTTAGTGGCGTTGTGAATCGCAATCTCTTCATTGGTAGCGAAGCAACAAGTGGTCAAGAAGCTGTTTGTTCAACTTCGATTTGACAGACGCGAGGTCGGCGACGGGGCCGCCACGAGTTACACCGGACGCGCTATTTTCGGTATCTTGGGCATCGTCTTCGATCGGCCCTAGCCTGTAAACGAAGGTTGGTGTTTCACAATTTGCTAGACCCTTCCCCAACGACTTCTCGTCGTACGAACCAGTCTCCAAAACGATCAGTGTTCGGCTGCTCAGCACGTAAATTTTCATGGCGCTTATCAATGAATTCCCCCGTGCCAATTAATTTTCGAAGTGCAAGACTCTGATGCTATTGGCTTCACCACAGTGCTCGATCACCGATGTGTGCATACCGCCCAAGCTTCGTTGCTTTCCAGACCTGTGTCTGAGAGCGTCTTGTTCTCTGCGCGACGTCTATCAGGCGGTAGGTACATAGCATAGAGGCATATCGACGATCACCTGTTCAGCAGAGAGTGCCCCCCCGTTCATTCGAGACGATGCCAGCGATCGCAACCAGCTATTTCGCTCGTGGCTTGCAGTCATCAGTCACGGATCACACACAACCTTGCCATGTCTGCGCTCCGTCCACTTCTGCAAAATAGGCTTGGGCAATTCAGCAGGCGACTGCCAGTGCGTGGATAGGTAGGTAGGTGGATAGCAAGCTAGGTCGGCCAAGCCCCAAACACCTTGCCATCGAGATCCCTCGTCCTGGCTAGCCCCTGGCCTCCGATCGAACTCGCGATCGCGATCGGCC
>JBBPOB010001023.1:0-11380 GCA_038091275.1 Tylopilus subfusipes
CATGAGTTTGGCCAAGTAGGTCTTGCCACAACCACCACCACTATGAAGAAAGAAAGTGGAGCCAAGAGAGTTAAGGACACTATTCATGACTGCATTGTAAAGAGCACTTTGCTAAGCATTGAGAGTGGGAAGACCAGTATCCACAATCTATTGTTGCTCTTGAACATTGTATGCCAGCTGCTCATTGATGAGCAGATTTCCCTGCTGAACTCCCCAGTTGTGCTGTGGTCTAGACATGGTTGGAAAGTTTTGCAAGCTCTTTCCATGCTTATGAAGTTCCTGATCTATCAAATGGGAGGCCATAATCAAGATCTGCTCCTGGGTGGGCTGGGCAATGTGAAAGGCATGGGTAAGATGATGTTGTAGGTCATCACAGAAATGATGTTTTGTTGCATCCCACAGCCTATGAGGATCCACAGGAGAGCAGTGGATGAGGATGATAACAAACAGATGGCATAGTTGATAGCCCATGGCAAAGTGAGCAGCCTCTTAAAGACACAACAGCCATTCTCTATCATCCTGCAAAAGTCCCCTTGCATGACAGGCTTCTTTGAAAGACTTATGAAGATGACCATCCACTGTACAAAGATCTTCATAAAAGGTAGCACCTATGAGATTGAGATGTATGCAAGGTAAGAACTGTTTACACAAAAATAAAGCATACACCCCTTTGACCACAGTGAGCAACAGACACAAGTAAAATGCTTCACCAGCAGAGGCAGGGGTGGAATCCATATTCCGATGGCCTTATATCTCTGATGAACCTTCCAGACAGCACGACCCTTGTGTCAGATGAACTTCTTGGGAAACTCCTAATAAAGATAGTTGTATGCACTAGCAGTAATGAGATCAGGATCCTGATTGGCCTTAAACCAGCCCAACAGCTCAGTATTCTTGGCATTGTTGATCACATTCTCCAATTGAGCCTGTGCATGAAACACAATGTTCTGTTGGCCAGAAAGATGAACAGAGAGGCGATAAACAGCAGGCCACTCCATGTGCATGGGAAATTCAAAGATGTTGTGGCAAGCTTGATTGGAGGAAATGTATCTGATATCCAAGTAGGAGGCAATTTCATCCTGACCACCACCAGCCTGGATGGTGGCATGATCTGGACCCTTGTGGATGTACTTGTGGATGTACTTGATAGCCTTTATGGAACCACAAACCTCTAGATTGATGTGGCAATCAAATTTCACCAGAAGTTCTCTTGGATGAGGAATCACATGCCTGTTGTCAAAGATATCCTGACACTTCTGGACAGTCCTTCCATTCTCAGGATGAGCATAGTCAGGATAACCATCCTCTTTCATGATGGTGTGATTGGCAAAGGCCTTAGGAAAGCACTTTTTGCAAACATTGTTCTCAAGAAATCTTTGAGGTGAGCAGGGACCATGAAGCATGTATCTGGAGACAATGGAGTGAAGCTGAGATGGATGTTGGAATCAGGAAGCTATGCTAATATGAGAGCATCTATCTGCTTCACAGTGCAAATCTTGTCTTGATCCTCAAGAAACACCAAAAGATGCATGTGTGGCAGACCACATTTTTGATACTCAATGGTGTAAATGAAGCCAGCCACTTCTTCATAGTAGCCATCATGAATCTTCTTGAGCAAAGCTTTCTGTTTGACATGGAACACACGGGACACCAAACCAGGCCTATCCACAACAGACTGACCTATAAGAGAAATGGTCAAGCTTTTAACAAAGACTGACTAAGATGAAACATACATACCAGGAAGAAGATTGTCAGTGATCTCTGGCCAGCTTCCATTGACAGTCATGGCCAGAAAGATGTCAGGCTTTCTGCACTCCCTACAAATGGCCAAGGAATTCTGAAGCAGTTGCTGCATATAGCGAGCTCCTCCTTTGTGACTGGATGGAAGGATGACATGACCAACTTGACCCATGTCTTGAGCACCATCATGAGCCAAATGATCTCTCAACCCCTGATATAAATCAGCCCTCAGGGTTGTTTGATTGTTGACCACCCAGGTGAGATTGCACTGATCTATAGAAGCCCAAGCATCATGTTACGATTTCTCTTTCCTGCCTTGTACTACACTTCGCTACCTTGACTTTCTTTGACATGTATTACTAACCCTGGTCCTCTTTTGGATACAAGGTCTCACCATCCCATTGGAGAGTTGTACAAGTGGTACGACTTTTCGTTCATCCTTTTCTCATTGGCTCCTTGAATCATACGATGTAACCTTGATTTTCGATTGGCTCTTGTACATGATACGATTTCTTGGTTTTCTCTTTCATCTTGGTCCGTGCGCCGAACCTACCGCTATTTAAATCCTATGACCAGTACCCTTGTTCCCTACACTAGTTCTCTCAGATCTACTAGCCTCTACCTTGTACTCGGTCACACTTGAATCCACAACTTTCCTCGTAACTCGGCCTTGTCGTGTCCTAAGCAACTTCGGTTGACTTAGTCTAAAGACTTCCTTGGTTGACTTACAACTGTAAGCGACACCCTAGCCGAAGCTCTGTCTTCGGGGTTCACTAGTCTTGTCGACTCTTTGTTGAGCGACACCCGAGCAATCACTCAAATTGCAGCTTGAGGTATCGAGAACAGCTTACTCAACGCCTTCTTAGTCATCAACTTAGTTTCCCTTAATGGAGACTTGAACGCGGAAACCACCCTTCTCGGGCAGGCCTATCTTGTCCTTGTCTTTAGAGGTAGTATATGTCCAACGACGTAACACATCACAAACCAACTGCTGAAAAAGTCTTCCACCCTTGAAAAGATTGGGCGGCTCTATATCCTGTGGGCATACATAGAGCCTGTAAGTGTACCAAAGGAGTTGAGTGACCTTCTTGGAATGGTGGAGTTGGCCATTCTGTTCTTGTAAGGGAATGTTCAAATGTCAGCCCTCTTTACCCCTTGGAAAGAACAGGACATAATGAAGGGGAAGATATGAAGGATTGATGCGATGAAGGCCACCACCTTGAAGATGTAGGATGATGTCACAATTTATTCCAGTGTTCTGAGAACCATCTCCAGGAATGATGGCAGCTATCTCCTTCACAGTGGGCAGGTTGTATGTTTTAGCATCATTACCTTGTTGAAAATAGATTCACATGCATACATCAGTATGCTGCTCAGGGGGCATGATCTACATGAATTCATAAGCTTTAGAAAGAGATATGAAGAAATGAATTCACTAACCCTTATGACCTCATAGGCCTGTTGGTACAAAGGAGCATATGGGTGAAGAGTCCTGAGCATGTCATGCAAGTCCAGCAAGATGGCACCATTGAGCTGAGGATTTTGTTGCATCCACCTATTGGTTGCCTCCTCTGAATCATAAATGTAGAGTAGGGCAAAAGATGGCTGCAAGCCATCAGAAGATATCAAAGCTCCCATAAGGTGATGAAGAGCCCCATGAATGTGAAATGAAACAGGACCAGCTCCATGAATGGCATTGTTGTCCTTGTCAATGTTCACAGAAGTGAAAGCCAAAGTGTTGTTATATTGACAAATCTTCTTTCTAAAGTTGCTTTGATCCTGAGGATCATTGAAAAGGTCTTGTAGAATACAGGCCATTGCTAAATGGGTGGTAGAATGACTTGACCTTGTAAACAACACATGCCAAAGTGAGGATTATGATTGCTAGAGTTGGTGAGCTTTTCAGAAATGAAATGAAGGGCATGACAATTGGGGCATTGGATGTTCATTGGATCAAGGGAATGGACTTGAACAGGCTCAGCATGTGGTCTACCACCACGTGGAATATGTGGAGCAGGTGAAGGAGCAGGATTTGAATCTGGAGGTGGTGGTGGTGGTGGTGGTGGTGGTGGTGGATCATTGTCATTTTCTGAATCAGATGAATCAGATGAATTAGGATCAGAATGTGGAAGTGGTGGTGGTGGTGGTGGTGGAGATAATGACATGGATCTAACAGATGGTGAATGGGAAGAAGAGCCAAAAGTAGAATCATCTTGAGATAAGTGTTGCTGCTGTCTCTTCTGATCCTACTGATAGTGTTCTGCAGAACGCTCACTATGTTCACTCAGAGCTTGAGAAAGCAAGGCCTGAGAGCTATTGTACATGCAGTCTTGCATTCTGTTGCTGTTCCTGCTGCTCTTGTAACATTTGCTGCTGTTGTTGTAGATGTCTCTGATGCTCCAACTGATGCTGAACCACAGCTTGCTAATGCTGATGCTCTAATTGTGCTTGCATTTCCAAATCTCTTTGAAGCTGAGCTTGCTGCTGTTACTCTGGTTGTATCTGCAACTGCAGCTCTCTTTGAAGTTCTGCTGCTCCAAGTGTATTCACAATTGCCACTCCCTTTGAATTTCAGCCTGCCACTGCTGCTCCAATTGTGCTCAAAACTCCATTTCTCTTTGAATTTGAGCTTGATGCCACTGCTCTTCCAATTGCCTTTGAGCAGTTAACCCCTGCTGAAGTAATGCTTGCTGCCCTGCTCTATCTGCCTCTGATGTTGAAGCAATTGCTGGTCAACCTTATTATGTCGAAAATTGAGAATATGTTGATGTTGAATGGGTGGAAGAGATATAGGACCAGCTGAAGGATTGACAGAGAAAGAGGAATGATTGGATCTCCTGAAACAATGTCTCTGATGGTCAGAGTGGAAGTTCTCCATTGATCTTGCACCATAGTCTATTCTTGAATCACTTCCTTGAGATTGGGGAGGAGGCCATGGCCAGGGCTGTTCAAGGTAACCTTCAAATGGTGGTTGAAAGTGTCGTGCAGGGAAAGCAGGAGCAGGAGCAGGATCAGGAATTGGCTGAAAAGATGGAAAAGGTGGTGGTGGTGGTGGTGGTGGAGAACACATACAATACATACACTCAACATGGATGTGTTCAATTTGATGAGGTGATATATTAGGATATTGATTCACAAGCACAGAAGGACAATTCTAGAATTTATTGGATGTTATATGTTGATGTATTGAATGTTATGAAAACTTATGATCAAAGCATTGGGCAAGTTTGATGTTGGAGCAACAGGACATGGCTGATGACAGGAAGGAGGAGAGCCAAGTTCACATTGATCACGCTAAGCCTGATGACCAGCAGACCAAGCACATTGAGGAGATGTGGGAGGTGTAGACCTACCATATCAATCAAATTAAGTGATATATCACAGCAATTAGGAATGAAAACTTGCATAAATGAAAACAAAAGCTTCAAGTAGAGAAAAGATCAAAAGAGTCTTGCTGTCTTCTTTGATTGAGTCTCTGGCCAACAGCCTATCCAGACAATATCCTCGCTTATGCAAAATCTACTCTTTAACACAGAGTATTACAATGTGACATCACAGGTGATTATGTGAACCTGGGGACCAGATGTATCAAGTATCCCTCCTCACTGGGTCAACATCACCACAGAACCAACCCTAGTGCACTATGGGAAACAGCAATGTTATCCTTATTTATAATGGCGGATGACTGTATGTGCAGCAGTGGGATCTGAGTTGCTTTCTTGGGGACTTTACGCATCCAATGGTGGGTATGCTGATCTTTACCCAGAAGTCCTATCAACAAAGATCATGTTAGTATCAGCTCAGATCAGCCAAAGGGTGAAAAAAAAATGAAAGGAATGCAGCAAATGTGCATGAAATACATTGTCTGTACTCACAAAGTTGTCCAAAAGGGTATGGTACTCACCACAGGTCACAGGAAAGACAGAAGACACTGAAAAAAGCAAAATATACAAGCAATGTTCACTGATCAGTTGATAATGGATGCTTTCATCAGTGTTCTTGAGAATTGATGGTGTCCACTCACCTTATCTGTGATGCCAAGTGAACTGAAGATTTTTTGGAATTTTATTGAGAGTGTTGTGGTGTGGATGGAGTGCAAGGGCATGGACCACCAAAAGAAAGTGGTGTGAATGGACGATGGGTGAGCCACATGGTTTTTCTCAACAAAAAAGGAAATACACATGATGTACCTGATGCAACCGACCCAACCATGCCAAATGACCCAAGCAGTCCTACCAGCCCACCCAAGGGAAGCATCAGGTCCTCCCCCCCTCCCACACCATTCTCTACTAATTCTTTGATTGTCAGAACATATAATATATAGTATGGATCAGAGTTGAACAAATGACAGTGATTGTTATAAAACTGATCTTTATTGCACATGTTCTAAATCATTTTTAAATCAATTGTTTATGTTTAGATGCAAAATAAGTGTGTACAATCAACCAAGAGAGATATATCAATATCAATTTCATGTCTCACTATGCCACCAATATTATATAACAATCACTGTCATTTGTTCATCTTTGATCCATACTATATATTAGATGTTCTGACAATCCAATAATATGAATGGCTATTTCATTTGCAAAGGTATGAGTGCCCATAAAGCTGATTTCCCACATATACCTTGTATAGCTAAATGCAGAGATTTTGACTTTGGTAACCTTAGAATATTAGAATATTAGATAGGTCATATCTATCTCATTTCTTGATGGATTTGGATGAATAAGGGGGCTTTTGAAAGCCAGAATGTCTGGGCTTCCATTTATGATAACCTCTTATAGTGTGCATTTCCGAAACACTCAGAAATGCGGAGTAATATGTTTTATTCACCACAAATTCATTTTATGTGTTAATTCATTATCCACACATTATTAGACTGCATGCCTTTAAATTGATTTATTAACTGTTCAAATGACAATTCAATTCTAGTGTTTTTCAGTCATGGAATTCATTCTCATGAATAATTGCCACATTTCCAGTAGCTTCGGAAATGCGTGGTATTCTATGATTCTTGTTTGTTATATTCTGTGACTTGTTCATTGGTTGGGTTTAATTGCACCCAGTTGCCTGTTATCCAACTACATGGTGTGATACTACATTATCTACCACACATGCATACAAATCAAAAATGGAGAAAAATACATTGCTGTTACTGGGTGAGCAGATATTATACATGCACATTTAGACAATACAATGAGTATTTCCCCCTCTTTGTTGACAACTTGGCCTCAATCTCTCTATTATTTCAAGTGATGTGGTTTAGTCTCACACTTCCAATACTGGTGAATATATGTAATAACATGTTTTATGTACCCCCATGTGTATGTCTGTCAAATGTGTTTCTGATAAATCATGCAATATATACTCTCACACCAGACTCCATCTAACCATTGGTCATTCCAATCAGTGCAGCTATGGAATCCATTCACATTAATAACTGCTGCATTTCCAGTGGCTTTGGAAATGTGTGGTATCCTATGGTTATTATTTGCTATGTTGCACCTAGTTGCCTGTTATCTGACTCCACGATGTAATAGTAGAGTATATGCCACTGATGGATTTAAATTAGAAATGCAGAACTATACATTGCTTGTACTAAGCAAGCAGACCATACATGCACATTTAGACAATACAATTGCTATTTGCCCACCTTGTTGACAACTTGACATCAATCTCTCTACCATTTCAAGTGATGAGGTTTGGTCTTGCACTTCTGATACTGGTGGATATGACTTACTACCACTGGTACAGAGCTGGTATTCATCTTTGGATATGAATGATTCGAGTGTTCCTCATTTCCATATCTGGCGGTTGTGCAGGAAAGTGTCTAAACTGTCTAAGCAAACACAGACCTAAACCTCACTGAATTAGATTACACCCCCCTAAAATCCTTATCCCATTTGGGACATAGGATCCCACACTCCTATAGGAGGCTCATACTAGTGGTATGATTCTCTATCACTATTATCTTATTGGCTCTTCAGATCGTATGACTTCTCTCTTGATTTTCTATTGGCTTCCTTTAGTCATACAATTTCTATCTTTCCTTTCTCAGGTTGGTCTGTGTGCCAGACCACAGGTATATTAACTTGGTCAACCAGTGTTCATGTTCCCTATGCTAGTTCTCTTGAATAGCTAGCCTCTATCTTGTACTCAATCACTCTCAATCAAACTTCATATCCCGACCTTGTTGTGTCCTGAGTGACCTTGGTTACTCAGTCTAAAGACTTCCTTGGTTGACCTAATGAAGTTAGGTGACACCTCTACTGAAGCGCTGCCTTCAGAGTTCACTCAGCTCATTGAAGGATATCTCAACGAGGCCACCGTGCTTGCTACAGTTACCTCTTGAAACATCAAAGAGGACTTCCTCAACACCATCCTTGTAGTAACTATCGTCTCATTAGACGACTGCCTTTATCACAATACAACCCTCATCAGAGAAGCCTATGTCCTCTTCGCCTTTAGGGGTTAGTATACGCTTCACAGCATAACAAGAAGGGTGCTTGAGTCTAATTGCTCTCAACTACAGTACAACCATAATTGGGTTTGAGCAGGACAACTGCAGATTCAGATGATGTTTGGGTTCTGCAGGCCATAAGTATGCCTGAATGCAGGTGTCAATCTGTTCCATCTGTTGAACTTGGTATAAAAGGTAAGTTCTCAGTATTACAAAAGGGTGCTTAGGTTTGGCTAATTGCTTTGAGCCTCAGCTACTTGCTTCAACTTTGGTCCTCCTCTGCCCAAACCAGCTACCATGGATTCAGATGTCATTCAGGTTCTGCAGGCCATACACCTGAACACAGGCGCTGATCTGCTCCATCTGTTAAACAGTCTATACAAACTGCCAGATTTGCTCATTGAAGTTCACTGTTGCCTTAGAAATAACCTTCCAGGTGATAGTGGGTAGCCTATCACAGAAACCAAATGAAAGATAATGCTGCAAATCCATCTTAGATCGGTCCATGGCTTCAACAAGGAGTGTACTTGCCATTGAGGGCTGTATTGAGGTATAGATTGCACGAAGGCAGGGAACAAGCGTGTACCAATATCCGGGATCAATGGAGTGATTACTAGGAATTCATCAAAGATCCCAGGGGGACATGTTGGCCCATCGTAAAATATAATTACAGTGGGTTGTGCCTACAAATTTCGATAAGCTGGATTTTGAACGATAAGCCAAAGAACCACACATCACATCAAGGAAGGTAATTGAACAATGTAATGACGGCCACCTTTGGATCCATGGTTCTCACAGCAAAATTTGCCGTGGCTTGAGAAATTTTGTCGATGACCTCCCGACTTGAGAAAGGATAATACGTACCCAAACTTGTGTCTGCGGGAATACTTTCAATGTAAAGGTCATCACAATACCCTGAGATACGATCAGTAGCAAGTCATGGTGATGACGCTCGACGTACAAAGTTATTCATGCCACCCTACAAAAGGTCAGCAGGATTGAATCTATGTTGGGCGAGGATCCATGTACTTTGAGAGCAAAGAAAAGATCAGGACTCGACACTTCAGTGACATCGATGACAGTTCCATTGGGTACAACCAGCTGAAATGCTTGTATGATGTCGATCGTCAAACCATACTGGTTTGTGAGCCACGAGTAACCTGTTTGTATCATTGATCAGTGACTTTCAGATTTGCACACTTGACATACCTCCACCGAGAGCAAATCCAGTAACGCTGACACCAGGTACGCATCCACCGACGACATTCACTCCTTGCGGGTCAAGCGCCAAGTGGACATCATCCCAGAGCAGACCCGACCCTATCGTAGCAGTTTGCGTCTCAGGATCATAGTCGACATCGGAGAACCTCATCATCAATGTTTGGACTCCCTCGGTCAATGAGAAGCCTGGGTTAGAGGTGTGACCACTGCCCTTGATTCACAGGGAGACATTCAAGGTTCTGACGATTTCGGGAGTCAAACGATACGAACTGCGAAGGGCATCTGCGCCTCGCCTAGAATTCGTAGCTGTATGCATTGCGTTCGCTGAATGAAGAGACACCATTGTAGCAAAGCGTATGCACCACGACGCCAATGTCCTCAGGTGTGCCAGGCTTGAACGAGCACACCGCGTACTGAGTACTTGAGGACCCCCAGTGGTAGATGTCTTTTCAGTAGTTGAGTGACACTGCGGATGAACGCAGTGTTCCAATGAGCTCATTGAAAGCGGAGGAATACCCTGATGATGAACCTGGTGAGTAGACATTGGACTTCTCAGAAACAGACATTTTGGCAGGTTTCATTCAACGGCACGACAGAGTCAAGGACGCTGCACGTGTCACCAGTAGTGGGGACAGCCGCCACATCAAAAGCATGTTCAAAACTTGTTGAATGTCTGATTGCGCGCCTGCAATGAGTTAATCAACAACGTTGGATGGTATCTCTGTTCAAGATAGTGTTGAGCTATAAATGCACGGTCCATGTACTTGATTATGATGGTGAGCATGTGAGCGGATTGTGCTCGCATCAGGCCTGCAGCACGTTCGTCGTCAAAGAGAGCAAGAGCACACGACAGATGTACCTTCCAAACGGAAGGTTAAACATGTTGTTCTTAGAGGGCTTGAGCTTCTGAGTACCAGCATCGTTGGCTATGCAAATTATCAGAATCTGGGGAAAGCAATCATCATGGTTGGTTCACCTTCGACTGTGGGTCACTTACCTTGGTCTTCTTGATCAGCGCATTCAAAGCACTGACACCTCCCTGGTCCCCCACAGACATCCTGTCCACTTTGTCCATGATGAGATGTGTCTTGTCCGTGATGGTGACACCATAGCCTAGCATACGAGACTCAGCCAGCCACAACGTGCACCGTCGAGGCCGCACACCTCTTTCCTAGCCATCCAACGACAGATTATTGATGTTCACGCCGCTCTGAGGGAGCGGTTGGCACAGAGCATATTGCCACGCGCTGGACGCACCTCAACGAGCTTCTTGCTCCAGGTGTCACTCGCGTTGAGCTCAATGGGCGTGAGCCCTTCAAGCTTGGCGCACAGGTGTGCACTCGTCGTCATGCCGATGCCAGGTGGCCCAGATATGAGGACGGCGTGGAAGATGTTCATGCCGTTCTTGCCTAGTTTCTTGAAGCCACATTTCAAGCTCAACGACCTGATGAGGCGGGGTGAGATGAGGACGGAGGCGCACGACAGAACGTGGTCTCCTCGACGCACCAGTCGTGCAACCACATCTGCAGCTTTTCTACCTGTCCCTTGTTCCCGCAAATCTCTTTGAGCGACTGAGGCGCATAGCACACCGTTCACAGCTGCAACACCAAGTCCGGCTTCGCGCCGGCGCTGTGCCACCACACCGTCGTCGGCAACGTCCCCCCAACCGACGTGACATGCACCCTTGGGCTTTCCCTTTCCCCTTTCCCTTGGCCCTGCTCACGCTCGCCTTGGCCTCCTCCCATTCCCACCTCTCCATCGCCCTCACCTCCTCCCTGACTTTTTCCTCCTCCTTCGCCATCCGCTTGCGCATCTTGTCGTCCAGTGCCACGCTCCCCGGTCCACCCAGGCCCACCCGCGTCCTGATGAGCATGAGGAACGCGTCCTCATTGAGGGTCCAGAGCTCATGCTTCTTGATGGCAGCAAGCTTGGACAGCCCGGTGTTGTCACTCAGGA
>JBBPOB010001024.1:0-11361 GCA_038091275.1 Tylopilus subfusipes
CTGTTTATCATTCATACTTTATACTTACATTCTGTAGTATACTTCTACAGGTGTGCAATATATCAGTCACAGACTCTGTCTCGTACTGAGTATACTTCTACAGGTTATGAGCCAATTGGTGCTCTGACAAGATCACACATACATCTTTGTGTCAGCATGCATATATTCATCGGGATGACTAGTATTACATCTGAGGAGGTTAAGCTGCCTAAGCTTGATGCGTCCAGCAAAGATTGGACCACTTGGAAGGTCCATCTTCAACTTGCTGCTGGTAGTTGAGGACTTGGAGGATATCTTGACAGCAGCAAGAAGAAGCCCATTGATCCAGCGACTGGACAGTCAGTTGGATGGTCGGCGACATCTCCTGATGAGGTCAAGTTGGTTGAGCAATTCAAAAAGGATACCACAACTTGGACTGAGAAAGACACGAAAGTGTGACATATGATCGCAAACACCCTCCCCAATTCCCTATTCATCCGTCTTGTGGGTAAAGACTCTGCCCATGAGTACTTCACCACTCTCCGCAATCTCTTTGAGAAACGATCTCTTGTGGTTGGTGCTGAAATGTGTCGTCAACTTGGAGAGCTCAAATTGAAAGATGGGGGAGATGCACATGTGCATATAGAGAAGATCATTGCATTGCACGAGGAACTGGCCTCTATCGGACGGCCTGTCTCAGACAAAGACCTTTTTAACATCGTATATGCATCACTTCCACGTTCCTATAACCCCGGTCTTGCAGCCCTCTCTTCGACGATGCGTCTACAAGGCAAATCAGTCACATCCGACGACCTGATGGATATTGTCTTGGAAGAGTACAACAGACTTACATTGCAAGATGGTGGGAAGAAGAAATCTTCTGGTGGAGAAGACACAGCCTTTGGGGCTGATGCTTCATCCAAGAAAGGGAAATGGAAAGGGAGACGTTTTGGTGGCGACTGCAACAACTGTGGTTGGACAGGCCATAAAGAGCGCGATTGCTGGGAGGAAGGTGGTGGAAAGGCGGGTCAGGCCCCGAAGAACTGGAAGTTGTGCGGAAAGAAACCTAAAGACAATAAGAGCAAATCCAAGCCATCAGCAAACGCAGCTACCGCCGACGAACCTGACAGCGCTTGGTTCACTACACTTGACAGTGAACCATCCACTACTGACCACATTGATGTTTTCCTGACTCGGGATGACAATGTCCCAGAACTCTATGATAGCGGTGCCTCACAACACCTTTCCCCGTGTCGTGAACAACTCCTTAACTTTGTGTCAATCCCTCCTAAGCCTATTCGAGGTGCAGATAATGGAACATTTGACGCAATCGGACAAGAAGACCTACCTATCTATCTTGACAATAGAGGTTCTCAGTCACAACTTCTTCTGAAGGATGTCTTATATGCGCCGAGTATGCGAGTGACACTTGTGTCCATCAGCCGTCCTACAGAAGCAGGCTATCGTGCAATCTTCGATGGGGGAATATGTCGAATCTTTGACCCCGAGTGCTCTCTTGTAGGACAGGTTAAAGTTGCAAATGGTCTCTACAAAACACAGAATGACTACTCTGTGACCGCAGCAACCGCAGGAGAAGCTCAACCACTCACCATGGAGGAATTGCATGCTCGTTTGTCCCATATCGGAGTTGGGACGATTCACGAGATGTTGGCAAAAGGGATGGTCGCCAGTGTTACACTGGATCCGAATCATAGCACTATGGGTCAGTGCGCTTCATGTGAATATGGGAAAGCCACCCGAAAGCCTATCGGGAAGGTTCGTGAACCCAGTCGTTCAGAGAAACTTGGTGACGAAGTACATACCAACATCTGGGGACCTTCGCCAATTCAAACTCCCGGAAAGCGTAGCTATTACAGCTCTTTCACTGACGATCACACGCACTACACACATGTCAACCTCATGGCCGCTAAATTGGACACATTCCGAGCTTACCAAGAGTTCAAATCCTGGCTAAAGATGCAGCACGGAGCATCTGTCAAACAGCTTCGTTCTGACCATGGGGGGGAGTATCTGTCCAATGAATTCACACGTCATTTGAAATCTAATGGCACAGAACAGAAACTCACCACCCATGACACGCCCAAACACAACAGCGTTGCTGAGTGTCTCAACCGGACTCTTGTGGAGTGCGTGCATACCATACTGCACGATAGCGGTTTGCCGAAGAATTTGTGGGGGGAGGCGCTCCTACACGTCGTCTGGGTCAAAAACAGATCAGCTACTAGGGAATTAGATGGAAAAACGCCATATGAAATGCTATATGGGAAGAAGCCCAACCTGGGCAACTTACCACGCTGGGGAGCAAAGTGCTGGGTTCTCGATCGGTCTGGATCAAAGCTTGATGACCATGCTTGTAAAGGTCATTGGGTTGGTTTTGATGCTGAGTCTACAGCGCATCGCATCTACTTGCCAGACCGACGTATCGTGGTTGTCAAATGTAATGTCACCTTCCAGAAGGCCAACAAGCTGGCTTCTATCCAGCTTGAAAGTGAAAGTGATCGACCAATGCCACCCATCAAACCCACTAAACCAGATGTCGTACCTGTTTCTGCCCCACCTGCCCTGTCGTCGTCCGCTACAGATGCTGTCGACCTGCCTAGTGGTTCTGAGTTGTGGCGCTCAAGCCGTTTACGAAAGGACTCATCATATATTGAGTTATTGAAGGCAGGCATTGGAACACAT
Source organism: Tylopilus subfusipes (assembly GCA_038091275.1). Taxonomy (NCBI): domain Eukaryota; kingdom Fungi; phylum Basidiomycota; class Agaricomycetes; order Boletales; family Boletaceae; genus Tylopilus; species Tylopilus subfusipes. The sequence continues at coordinate 2,683 of JBBPOB010001024.1, forward strand.
GATGGGCATAAAGGTGGTACACTTTTCCCAAAAGGCATTCAAGCAGTGGTAGTAAAAGGTGTTGAGGGAGAGAGGGTTTCATCAGTGTGGGAACTGGACGAAGAATGCACAGTGTTCGCACTGCTTGCAGGGACTAGAGAGGCCGAGGGTCTAGAGCCAGCGACGGTTGATGAAGCAAAAACGCGACCAGATTGGCCACAGTGGGAAGAGGCAATTAATGCTGAATTGAAGAGTCTTGCTGATGTGCACATGTGGGACGTGGTGGAGCAACCTAAAGGCACCAACGTCATCAGCTGCAAATGGGTGTTCAAAATAAAAAAGAACACTGCAGGAGAAATTGACAAATACAAAGCGTGGCTTGTTGCTCGCGGCTTCACCCAGCAGTACAGTGTCGACTATAATGAAACTTACGCTCCTGTGGCTCGTCTCGCATCTCTACATTTGATCTTGGCAATTGCAGCACACCACGACTGGGATGTCAACATGTTTGATTTTCACAGCGCATTCCTGAATGGCAAATTAGATGATGACGAAGTTATCTTCATGGAACTCCCACCTGGATACAATACACAGGGATGCGACCTTGTCGCCCGCCTTTGTGTTGCCCTCTATGGTTCTAAGCAAGGTGCGCTGAAATGGTATCAGTGACTGTGGAGTATGCTCAAGGACCTGGGCTTCGTGCGTATGGAGGCTGACTGGGGAGTGTTCATCACGACTATTGCAGCGCATATCTTGATACTCACATCACATGTCAATGACTGCACCATCACAGGAGATTCGCCCTCACTCGTCAAGGCATTCAAGGACGAGATCGGGACTCGTTTTCGGATTATCGATCTGGGACCGATTAGCTGGTTGCTGGGGATGAAAGTTACACGCGATCATGCAGCACGCACCATATCTTTGTCCCAGAAACCCTATGTCAACGTGATCCTCGCCAAGTATAATTTCTCTGATGTCAAGCCAGTCTCGATTCCTCTTGATCCCCATATCCAATTGTCTGAGAAGCAGTTGCTGAAGACGACGAATGAGGTTGCACGGATGTATAATATACCATACCGACAGGCGGTCGGATCCTTGATTCACCTTGCGAGTGGGACCCACCCGGATATTGCGTTCGCAACATTGTTCGTGGCACAGTTTTGCGCTAACCCTGGATGGGATCACTGGGAAGCTGTGAAGAGAATTTATAAGTACCTTGCAGGCACTAAGGTGCTTGCACTCACCTTTGGGACATGGACGACAGGCCTCGTTGGCTATGTCGATGCAGATGGTGCGACACAAGAACACCATCGCGCTATCACTGGGTATACTTTTCTCATCAATGGGGGAGCAGTTCTTTGGGGGTCGAGGAAGCAAGAGTTGGTCACTTTGTCCATGGCCAAATCTGAATATGTCGCCGCAACACACGCAGCTAAAGAAGCCATCTGGCTCCGTTGTTTGATTGGCAAAATGTTCGAGCCGCTTGCACAGCCGCTGGTTCTGTATGGAGACAATCAGTCAGCTATTGCATTGACGCGCGATGGCAGCTATCACGCACACACCAAGCACATTGATATTCGCTACCACTTTACTCGTTTCAGTGTCAAAAATGGTTCTATTTCTTTTCATTATTGTCCTTCTTCAGATATGGTTGCAGATACACTTACCAAGGCTTTGCCTAGCATCAAGGCTAAGCATTTTGCACACGAGTTAGGCTTACACCCGTCCGTTTGAGGGGGGAGTGTTGTATTTTGTTCATCGTGTTCGTGCACCGCACATTCAAACGGACCCAGCTACTTCCGTATTACATAATCTCGGGTAGATAACCTTAGCATTGATGCATCTCTACCTCAGTCACAGACTTCGTCTCGTACTGAGGTGAGATCAGCCTGTTTATCATTCATACTTTATACTTACATTCTGTAGTATACTTCTACAGGTGTGCAATATATCAGTCACAGACTCCATCTCGTACTGAGTATACTTCTACAATGTCATCGAAGAAGACTAAAAACTTTGGTGGTGGAGGATCATCAACTTTTATCCCATCCGGAATCAAGAAAAAGAGACTGGCAAAGCTAGCAAGTGAGTGATGGATCTTCTTGATGCTGATTTGAATGTTAGGACAGTCACTAGAGCAATGGATGGTAACCATATTATCACAGTGTAAATGGAGAAGCTGGGTAATGTCGTTTATTGCACTTTTCATGAGGGTTGCTAATGTGATTAGGAAGGGAACACACTGTTGACCAAGCTCATGATACTCTGAATGGAAACCTCCCCATTCAGTAACACAGTGTGCCTTGTCAATAATGATGCTAATGATTCATGACACAAAAAGTGGGTTTCTTAGCAGCTTTTCAAAGTCTCCATTTGGTTTCATGAGCTGTTCAGGACTGATGATGATTGCATGATAGTGAAATGTGCTGATTGCCTACCACATCACAAGGTAAGTGCTATTCATACTGGTGACCTGTTGGCTTACATTGTAGCTTTCTCGTGTGGTAATCTCTGCATCAATGGAGATTGCATGAATCCCTGCCTTTGCAAGTGATCAGACATTTTGTTGCCCCAACAAGTTTAATGGGGTAACCACTATCTGGACTCCTTCCTGATGAAAAAGAAGGGGCATCCAGAAAACCAGTGTCTTGCCCATGCCAGTCCCAGCAGTACAGAGCACATCCTTATGGCCTTGCAACAATGACTCTGCAGTTCTGGCTTGCCACAGGCAAGGTCTAACTCTGAAGACTTCTTCCATGCATTGTCAGATCTCAGATATAGATGGAGGGCTTGGTTTAACAGGAGATGGCACAGGCATGTGACTGATGGCCCACACAAGGATTGGTGGATCAGGACAGGAAAGCAGACAGTGGGACTTGTATTGTCATGGAACAAATAGATTATTGGGCTCAAAAATATAACCCTAGTCTCAGTCTTTCTGTATATTTTTTCATGGTCCATTGAGTGGCTCTGCTGTGGCAGTGACTGTTTACAAATGTTTTATTCCAGTCGTTGCAGAGAGTGTGAGGGAGCTTAAAGTTTGCGGTGTTTGAATATGTGCACAGCCGCTCGGAACTAATATCTTACGCTAGTAGGATGTCGCCCTCACACTCGAAGCGGCGGTGGGTAGGAGTCTGGGCCGGGTCTCCCTTGGCTGATGTCTGTTCTTGGTATGTGCACAGATTTCTGCACACACGCTACAGCTGCATGGGTCCTTATGAAAGAATCTGCAATCTTTTGAGTGCAGTTCCTGAAGGGGATGGGAAAGAATGCTTGTGAATATAATGTGGGTGCATCTGGTATACGTCCGAATGGGATTATTACGATAAACAAACACGCTGAATTGTGGGCAGAGGTGATGACTAGTCGGATCACTTTGTTGGCTTCGAAACAGGGGATGGGAAATGACCTTGGGCGAGCTGCAGAGATTGCCTACTCCAGACATTCGTAGGTCAGTCAGAACGCAATCATACGTCCGGCGAGATGTCAGATCTGTGGAGAATATCGTAATTGAGGCCATTAGAGATCAATACATGAGAGCGAGATATCTGTCTTATGCTGCAGATCACATCACAGTGGACATGTAGTGAACGTTCGAACCGGCAAGCATCGTGGAAATCGTACATAACCTATCACCAATCAAGTATATACGCTGGGGTGCACGCCTACAAACGACGCTTCTTGTTAGGATACATTTCTGCCGTCATCACTCTGAACTTCGTTTGCATTCCTACCGTCAGCGCAGAAGAACGATCGCACTCTCGACGTCTGTCCGAGCCCGACGCAATGGGCATCGAAGCGACCCCGCCGTTGTTATCTGCAGAGCATGAGAACCTGATAAGACAGTGTATGCTGAAGCACCTACCCTCGCACCGAACAAATCGGAGCCGCTGTTCGTCAACAAAAAGTGCGTCGTGCAGCTTATCTGCATCGTCCGCGCTCAGGCCAGACACTCCTTTGTCTCTATCACGAACGACGCCTTGTGGCCAATTAACGACCATGTATCCTTTCTTCCGCAAGTCGCCTCCAAGGGTGGACCATGGGAGCCGCCCGTTGGACAACTTGAAGCCGACTTCACCTGTATGGGGGGGCTAGTGAGTGTACATTTCCTGTTATGAACTTGAAACAACTCACGTAGCATTTCAATGAGTTTGTCTTTGATTTTATCAATCTTTCGGATCTTCTTTTGGTCTCTAGCATCCCCATTGAATGCGGAACGAAAGACCGACGTCGAACATTCGATTCCAAGAGCGTGCCTGTAACGCAGGAATAAGTATTGGTCGACGCCCGAATGGCTTTAATGCAACAGCGTTTCTCCACTATTGCAAATGTAAGGCGATCGTGGTACCTTCGCTGGCTCCGGATGGATAAGAAAAGATACTGACGACGAGTTCTGGATCACCTCCACCATACTTTCCAGTACAGGGGGCGGATCATTCCATGCGCCCACAGGTAAGCCAGGAGGGACGAGGTCACTAGGGACATGAAGCCCATCCGAGGTCGCAAGATCAACCTACAAGAGGTGAGTGGGTGACATATGTGACAATGATAGGGATTCGTACCAATTTACGCAGCCGTAGCTCAAATATCTGCTGGCGTTCATCAGGGACTAGAGAGTGGTCCGGAAGGATGGACTGCAAGACCACTTGATCAGGTATGGATGACGTCTCCTCGGCACTATCTTCATTGAGGCTTGTAGTCAGACTGGGATGTTGAACTGGAATCGCGGAAGATGATATAGAGTAAGTTGTTGTAAGTAGCTTTCAAGAAGTGTGAGAAATCGAATGGAACACTACGAGCTGCAGATGCTCACTTGCACACCAAGGTCGATATCTGACCCTTGTTCAGCACCAGGAATGTGCAGCGTAGAATATGGTGGAGGTGGATGGAAGAGGGACAGTCGAGACGGATTCACGGTGTTTTGTGACACATCAAGGTTAAAAATGCTTGTCTGTGGATGGAGATTGCGATGAACATGAATGCTGAGGTACATCTTGCGCGCATCCTTACCTGACTCTTGATGAAAGCTAGCCATGGTACCCGCCACAGATATATATTTCCAACCTGTCCTCCAGATACCAGGGATTTGCCGGAGGGAGAGAAACAGACTGCTTCGACGGGTTCATCATGCTGTAGACGTTGTCCGATGGCATGACCAGAAGTTGCATCCCAGAAGCGAACTGTTGCATCCCAGGACGCGCTCGCAAGGATCTGGCCGTCTGGGGAAAGGGAGAGGGAGAGTATATCGCCAGTGTGACCTGTCCATGGATGTCCGATTTGTTCCCCCGTGTCGGAATTCCAACAGCAAATCAAGTTGTCGGAGTTCGAGGCAGAGAAGAGCCTGCTGCCATCCCGTGACCACACCAAATGATCGACATCTTCGCTGTGGGCTTGTATCGGGCCAAGGATGAGCGTACGACTCTTGACGTCATACACAGAGATTTCACCGTGGTTGTTGCCAAGCGCGAGTTTGCTGCCGTAAGGAGAAAAAGACAAGGAGCAGGTGATCGAGTCGTCGATCTCGATGACACCATTGACCCGTCTCCCTTCCATAGTGTAAAAAATCATGTTCGAAACACCAGCCACTGCGATAAGTAGATCATCCGGGGATATGGCAATAACGAGCGACCCGTCTTGGTGAGTCCATTCCTTGACAAGTTTGCGTGATTCGACATCGAACACTTTGATCTGGCCATCCTCGTCTGTAGTCCTGATGATCTTGGTGCCATCCAGAGTGACAGCGAGACAGCCGCTGTCAGCCCCGAGCTCCATCGGTGTCCCTTCTTGCTCCCCGTTCTCCATATTCCAGACTTTCACAAAACCATCATCCCAGCAGCTGGTGACAAGTCGTCCGTCAGGGAGATACGCAAGGTCCATGATAGGTTCTTCATGCGCCGCGATGATCAGCTGTGGCCGAGGCTGTTCGTTGTCAGATGGCTGTGACATGACACTTCCGTGTGAGCTGGGCCCCGTCGACTCGGCGTGTTTGCAAAGGTGCGTGGCGAAAGGATAGAGGGAGGGACAATGTTGAGCACGTTGTAAAGTGCTACAGCTCATGCCCCACAAAGTTCAAGGCGATGCAAAGGCGATGCAAAGGCGTGCCCTTTTTAGCGCCAGCGGCGGGCGCTCAGCGCTCAACCCGTCATACCATTAGTATTTTATCACACAAAGTACAGTTTTAAGCTACCGGGCCACAACTCAGCCTTTTCCACCTGGCTGGACCACCACGATAATGCATTTCAAAGTGAGGGACGTCGGTAGGTTGCAACTCTGCTCTTTCAAAACTTCACCGGGATTGATCTCTGTAGATCCAAATTAGACATCTGTGTTCGCGAAGCGTGGACAGGACACCATAGTTGACTTCGCAGTTCAGTTTGTCAAAGACTCTATGACATCCGACGGTCATATGCAAACAATATCACCTACCATTGACAGATCCTTTGTCTCTTTCGAACTGTGATCTGTCAATCCTTCCACTATCCCCTCTACACTCCATTTACCTTCCCTCGATCCTGTCCTTTTCCATCATCCTGTTCCCTCGGGTGTGGGTAACCCAATCACCCTCCTCCATCACAGCCTTGCACAATCAGTCATTGCTTCACACTTGTTATCTGCCTGCCAATTCAATGTTTTCACTTTCACTCAGCAGGAGAAACATATGGAGCACACAGGTCTAGCCCCCCACTCCAATTGCGAGCTTGCCATGGGCAGATGAAAATAGGAATAATGAGAGGAAGGATCTTGTGTAGGACTCAAGGCTGTGCCTGGACCTGGCCAGGCAAGATGTGGGCATCGTTTCCAGGCCTCGCAAGGAAGTGGGGATGAGGCAGGAGTGGATACCATCAATGTCTTGGTCACTTAGGCTTTCTATGAAAGGCATAGCTGCATCACTCCATCCACCTTTTGAGGATCGGTGATCTGTTGTATGTGTAGAAGTACACTCAGTACTGGATAGAGTCAGTGACTGGTGTATTCCACACCTGTAGAAGTACACTGTAATGTATGAGTACAAGGTGTGAAGTAGTAATAGATGGATCTCACCTCAGTACTGGATAGAGTCAGTGACTGAGGTGTAGAGTTGCATCGAGACAAAGGTTATCTACATGATTATGTAATGTGGATCTAACCAAGTCCATTTGTACTGTAGTCCATATGAAAATAATACAACACTCCCCCTCAAATGGAAGGGTGTAGTCTGAGTTCCTGAGTGAAATGTTTAGCTTTAATGCTTAGAAGAGCTTTGGTAAGAGTATCAGCAATCATGTCATTTGAAGGACAATAAAGAAAATGAATAGAACCGTCCTCAACAGTGAAATGAATAAAATGATAACAAATGTCAATGTGTTTTGTATGTGCATGATAGCTACCATTGTGGGTCAGTGCGATAGCTGATTGGTTGTCCCCGAAAAGGGTTGTTGGTTGTGTCAGTGGCCAGAATATTTCTCCAATAAGGCATCAAAGCCAAAGAGCTTCTTTAGCAGCATGCATGGCAGCGACATATTTGGATTTGGCTGTGGAGAGAGTGACTAGTTCCTGCTTCTTTGAACCCCAAAGAATTGCCCCTTCATTGATGAGAAAGGCAAAGCCAGTGATGGCTTGTTGATGCTCCTGAGTGGCACCATCCATGTTGACATACCCCACAAGACCTTGAACAGCTTGATGATATGGAATGTTTTGCATACGAGCAATTTTGCTTGTGGTCTTTGGACACTGCGACTCTGATAGTTGAATATGTGGGTCAAGAGGAATCACGACAGGTTTCACATCAGCAAAGTTGTACTTAGTGAGAATCACGTTGATATAGGACTCTTAGGAGAGAGATATCGTATGTGCTTGTCAATCACATGTGACCTTCATCCCTAGTAACCAACTGATTGGTCCGAGATCTGTGATCTTAAAATGCATGCCAATTTCCTCTTTGAACACTTTGATAAGGGTTGAGGAACTTCCAGTGACTGTACAATTGTCAATGTGCAATGCAAGGATCAAAATGTGACGAGCTATCTTCGCAACAAACACTCCCCAGTTGGCCTCCATCTGTGTGAAGCCTAAGTCATGTAGTGTACTGCATAATCAACAATACCACTTGAGCGTGCCTTGCTTGGAACTGTAGAGAGCAAATGCAAAGTTTTGCAACTAAGTCGTGATCTTGCTTATCAAAACTGGGTGGAAGCTTCATGAAGATCACTTCATCTTCATCAAGTTTGCCATTGAGGAATGCACTGTGGAAGTCGAAAATGTTGATGTCCCAGTCCCAGTGAGCCGCAATAGCCAGGATAAGTCAAAGCAAGGCAAGACATGTGATAGTGACCTGCATGAAAATCATAATGTGCTGAGTCATGTACATATCCTATGACCAAGCCCTTCTGGCTATAAATAGCCAATACCATATGCTATCATCCATCCAAGTTTTGTTTGATCACCATCATCCTCCTGAGATATTCACAAATCTCTGAGAACCACCCCAGAATGACTACTAGTATTATGATCACTAATTAGACTAGCAAATTTCATGTAGTAGGCACAGATCACATGCTCTCAGGTCAGCTGACTGTATAGCCACTAAAGCACATGACCATTGCCTTACCTAGAGTGCTGACATAATTGCCACTCAGGCACAGCATTGGATGAATAAGTGCATATCATTCCCATGGACCCTTAATAAGACCAGATTTGTCTTGGCCCAAAAAGAGTCAG
>JBBPOB010001026.1:0-11352 GCA_038091275.1 Tylopilus subfusipes
CCCAACCACTGAGGTGAGCACTTACCATTACTATAGAGCTACCTACAGTACTGACTACATACAGTACTTATTATTCAATAGGTAAGCTCAGCTGGTTTCCCAACCACTGAGTACTTATTATTCAATAACAGATGCAACAGATGGTACAGACCTGTACAGATCTAGTATTACCAATGTGTTAAAAGTGTATAAAAAATGAAGTGTGTCAAAAAGTGTAGCTAGTTTATCCTAATGCTTGGACTTGGAAACACACAAACATAAGAGCATGTGACTTCCAAATTGAGCCACATCACACTTTGTCACCACTACAAATTCCCCTCCACAGCTCACCAAAAAAAGATCAGTCATCTCATGCTGCATCTCATGCACTTGCACTGCCCCCACAGAAAGGAAGGAAAAGGTCAGTTAGTCATGCCATACCCTGCTCATGCTGCACCCACAGGAATGCCATCCTGCCCGTTGCACACCATATCCCCTTGCTCATCCACCACCCCCATCATAGTGCATGCCACCCCACCTATCACATGCCCACCCCCTCTCACATTTGCCACCTTCACTGCATGGCTGTCGTGTGTATGTCCCCTTCAAGCACAACCACTCATTTCCCTTGCCCTTTGTGTCATTTCGAGTGCCACTGCTCATCCCCCATCTCCAATGAGTCATGTTGAGCCAAATTGCTCATCTCCCCCACCATGTGGGTTTGAGTGCCACTGTTCATCCCCCATCTCCAATGAGTCATATTGAGCCTGATTGCTCATCTCCCCCCACCATATGGTTTTGAGCCCAACTGCTTGTCCCCCACCTCCAACACATCATTTTGAACCTGACTGCTTGCTTCCCACCTCAGCTGTGTCATTTTGAGTGCTGCTGCTTGTTCCCCATCTTCAACAGGTTGTGTCAAGCCTGATCACTCATCTTTCTCCCTTGATGTTGTTTCAAGCACCACTGCTCATCCCCCATCCCCAATGAGTCATGTTAAACCCAATTGCTTGTCTCCCCCCTTTTGTGTCATTTTGAGCATAACCTAGTGTTGCCACAACTCAACTATTGCCTAGCTAACTCTGAATTTACCCAGCCCACACACTGACTCCACTTTAATAGCTGGGTTGGGTAATGTTCCTGGCTTGGCACAACTTACATAGCTGACCTCAGTTGACTTTCGATAATGCCCAACTCAGCCTGACTCAGGTGGACTCAAACTGGGTCCATGAGTCAGCCTGATCTTGTAGTACAGTAGCATAGTACATATAAAAGATTCAATACATACTATGGGTAATCACAAGTGTTTCAGGAGTCTAAATATACCCAAAAAAAAGTCTACATCTAAATGAATGTCATTAGTATAGCTACTATAACAAACAGTGCAAGACCTCACCACTATACAAAGCTGCACTGTGTTCACAAGCACTTATTTTAATTAGTAGAGCAGCTGAATGTCTGAAACTTGAACAAGGGAGTTGCTGGCTTGAGGATGTGCAAAGGGAGTGGAGAATGTTGCTTACAGGAAATGTAGGGTGCAACTGTCTTACATACTGAGGAATCTTGTGTTGGAATTACAACCATGAGAGAGTAGTTTACATAAGCATGGACTACTTTCTGTGCACATTAGCTAGTTACACCTCAGCTGGTTTCCCAATCACTGAGGTAAGTACCATTACTATAGAGCTACCTACAGTACTGACTACATACAGTACTTATTATTCAATATCTTGATGGAGAATCTGAAGGTCTTGCTTGATAACAAGCCAAGTCTGAACTGATTGGAATTTGTCAAGTGGCTGGGAAATGCTGGCTCGAAGCAAAGAGCACATGTAGTTGTAATCAGGTGGTTCTGAAAACAAGAGCATGCAGGTATACAGAAGCATCTTCAACAGTTCTGAAAAATGGTGTTTATTACATAGCTGCTCGATGGCTGTCATCTGTTTGTGCTTGAGTATGGTTGACATGTTGGGTTTATTCTGACACTTGTCTGGAGCCATGGGAGAGATCCAGAGAGAAGATAAATCAGAACATAGATTAGTAACTCAAGGTTGTCACAGCGACTTAATTTGCCTCCCAGATGGTTATTGATTGAGACAAACACTGGTGTTCCATCAGTGCTGTGTTTGTGACAAAAAGGTATGTGTTCACCTATTGCAAGGTGACAAAAAGGCTTTAAGAGACTGAAATCAGCAAGGAAGATGGTTAGAGGGTGATCAATGTCTGCAAGGATATTGCATGGCTGAATGTCACTGTGGATGTAGCCATAAGAATGAATGTATTAAAGGTGGGACAACTGAAGGTGGTTTCATTGTGAGTGTGCTTGAAATTGTGTTTGTATGACACTTACCAACTGGTCCCCAACATGTTGGATAGTGATGGCACTGAATGTTGTCCACACTTTGATGAGGTCTTGTAGAGATGGACCTAAGAGGTTGAGGTTGAGGATGTCAAAGTTTGACTCTTGGGCAGTCCAGTGAACATGTGGAATGCCAACTGGGACAAATCACTGGAGAACATCTCCCTCTCACTCCACTTGCATAGCTCCAGTGGTTGATGATGTTTATTGCTTTGTAAACAGTTGCTGGGATTTTCCATCAACAAGCTGTTCAAAGACAAACAGAACATTGTCTATACTAAACGACCCAGATTCAAGACACCCTGTAAGTCTATACCTGCTATTGATTCACAGAGGGATATCTTGCTGAGATTGAGGTTCCATTTGACAATTCTGACCAATGATTTCAGACAGAGGAGACTAGTACTCTTGTGTCTTGATCAGAGAGACTGTGGCATATTAAAGTATTCCTGGAAGGTGCATTCAATTTCTGGTAGTGATGCCATGACAGCTCCCATTATATGGAATCTGGATCATGCCAGTGCACATTGCTTATTTGGTTTCATTTAGGGCAGTATTTCCCAGCTTCAGCTATCCTTATGATCTTAGACAATTGTTTCAGATTTGGGCCAGTGGCTGCTTGGCAGCAGTTACAAATGTGTCCTATCTTCCCATGCCTCTTTCCATGCCTTCTATTTGGCAGGAGCTGTTGGGCCCACAATGTCACCAAGTCAGATTTACCAAAAGATAAGCACTGCCCCCCTGGGCCCCAACTATCACTATCCCCCCTCCATTGGACTCTACCACCACCTCCAATCAACACCAGGATGAGTATATCTGATATGAACCACATAATGGCATCTGTTGTTATCAATGGCAGCTACTCTACCTCTGGTGGGAGGACCATGATGATTCCATCGATCACTGTTGAATGTTGCAACAGCTCCCCTTCATCAGCCTGTCAAAACCACACACAAGTCCCATTGTGTCAAAGCCCCCTATGAAAGACATGGACTGCTGGGCTGTTTTCTCAAGTTTATCTGTTTCCACACTGACTACACATCCTACCAATGAAATGGCCAAGGTACCAGATTTAGTCCCTATTACAAGTCTCCTTGATGCAGTTTCCATTGACAAACTCAGTGAATAGCTGGTGTTCTGAGTATCTTCCATATTGTGGCTGATGAACAATCTTTCTAGAATCATGCAATGGTGTAGTTGCACATCTTGTCCAACTGTACAAGGGATGTGAAGTGGGCCAGTGTATCTTTGTGAGTGATGCTACCTCCATGCTATGACAGTACCTGGGCACCATAGTGGCTCTTACTCACTCTTTCATTTCATTCACAGAAATTATCATTGGTTTTGCATGATCAATTCAATTTAATTATGCAGATCATTTCGAGACACCCAAGTGCATGGGGAAAGCCACAGTATGTCTTTTTTTCTTCTTCCTATCAACTGTACCTAACAATGAATCAGCTTCTCTCATTTCAGCCAGATGGAGATCCTCCTCACCAAGTGGCCAAGTGATCTTCATGAAACCACAATTTGATCTGTTGACAAGCTGTTGACAAATGAAGGAACCCACCTTCTCTGTCTGAAGGGGCTTGTCCTCTCCCAAGTCCATCACAACAAAGCACTGAAGACTGATGAAGACACAATCATTCCCAATGTCTTCCTAGAGTTCACTATGAGAGACAACTTATTGGCCCCCATTTATCCTGTCATCTGCCAGATCATGTTTTCCCCAGTCCTTTGAGGATGCTCAAAACGAGCTCAGGGCTCTCACAGACATATATCCCTCCATGTGTATGGCTATCCTCATAGATATCAAGGAAGACCCTTGTTACAAAAGTCTGACATTCAAAAGCGAGACATGCAAGGCCCTTTCTGGCAATTGTTTGAATTATGTTTGATGAAGACATTTTGAAGGGGATCAAGATGACCAGCTATGATCAGTATTGCAAATGGTTTTCCAAGATGTTCCAGGGTGTAAAGCATCTTACTGAAGATGTGAGCGAGGGTTCAAAGAAGGTCAAGCAATCCTGAATCACTATTACTTCATTGATTCCCTGTGCATTGCTTCCTGGTTTTCTTTCATCTCATATGACCATTATTGTCAACTTGTACACTGGCTTGTAAATGTTCAACTCTGCTGATACAAATTCTTTCAAGCAAATTTTGCATTATTCCAAGAATGGTGAGCACTGTGAGTTAAGTTTTGGTTCCTGAGTGGGTGCATCCATAACCCACATTCCTGCCTGAAATATAAGACAGGAATCTGTTGTCAAAGGTCAGTACTTTCCAGGCCTTGAACTAACTAAAGTCTTCCCAAAGATGCCTCCACAGGTTACAAGGGCTCATAATAACCAATCTTCTACTGTTGTAGATGGTCACTCTCCCCCTGGGCCTGTAGATTCTCCTCAGCCTTTACTGCGAGAACCTTCTCCTACAGGTAAAGATCAGAACCAGTTGCATCTCTCTCATTCCCACCATCTCCCCCATCACTTTCATGATGGTCCCTCCCATGCCAATGGTGTACCACCTGGGCTGCTTGCCATCATGGCACTTGCACATTTTCAGAATGTTGACAAGCCTGGAGAAAACTTCAATCTCGATAATATCAGTAGTGACAAGGAACCCTCCATTCTCAGAGCCCCTGACAATAACTATGTCAATGATTTGCAATCAAGCATGGCCACTGACCCACTCATGACAACTCAGTTGTCTCAGAAGCAAAGTTCATCGTCCACTAACATTGCATTTTTCTTCCCAAAATGCAAGGGTGAACCTACTTCTTGTGTTGTGTGCCTGTGAGTCACTGCCTAAGCATTTCATTACCGTTCTCATTTATAGCCTTAGAAATATGAAAAATGAAAACCCTGTGCAGTTCCCTGCAGATAGGTCCTTCACCTATGGCCTGAAAACATCCAACATGTCCAAGCAGGGCCATATCAAGAAATTTCACATCAATATTTACCTAGAGGAGGCAGAGAAGAATGGATGGATGGTTTGGCTGGAGAGTATCAAGGTGGTCTTTGACGTAGGTTACAACTTCCAAACACTTCACCAAGCTATTGCTGATCCAAACATGTCTATTTGATCACTCCCAACTTTGAATTGAGGGGCTGGTCAGGATACCTCTTTCTTGCCACCAAGACCCAATCCTTTGAAGAGCAGATTACCTCCATTCTCTATCTCAGTGTTACACCAGTATCTGGTACAATTCATCACTGCAGACAATCAGGTACATAACACATTACCACAAGTATCATGCTCATCAGCACCTTTGACTGATCTACTTACCAATCAATGTAGTCAAATGCCCAGAATTCCAGCATCTTCTCCTTATTCTTCACCAGGACCTATGCAATTCTCAGATCCCTTGCCGGACAAAGCTGCATGAGCTTATTATTGAGGCATGGAGACACTACTTCCTTGTCTTGAAAGAGGATTTGGCCATGTGTTGATCACTCTCCTTGCTGTCCCTGACTTCTTGTGCAACCTCTGCTAACTCCTTGCCATAGAAAGCCAAGGGCAGAGTCTCATTCACAAGTGACATCTGGACAGATGAAAACTCTTGTCCATTTCTTGCACTGACAGCATATTGGATCACAAAGGGCAATCAAGTAGGTACACTCAAAATGAAAGCTGGACTGATTGCCTTCCACCATTTTCTTGGCCATCATATAGGGATAAACATTGCCAAAACTGTTTTGCATTTGCTAGATCATGCAGGGGTGACTGACAAGGTATGTATGCATTGTTTAAATGTGTATTGACTCACTACCCCCCTGCCAACAGGTTGGTCACTTCACTCTTGATAACACCAAAAACAACGATGTGGGCATGCGGGAGTTGTCCCTCCTCCTCACTGCATGCAGAATCAACTTTGATCATATTGATTGACATATCATGTGCTTTCCACACATACTTAATCTCTGCTCTGGCCACATCTCTCAACAATACACAGACATTGATTTTGTGGCCATCAGTGAGGCCTGGGTTGACACACTCAATCCAAGTATCATTATTGACAAGGATGCTTACCTTGACACCCTCCGAAAGATCCAGTTGCCCTCAGTCATGGTATTGTTTGTATTGTGCATGCTTCGAGCCTCCATCATGAGGCATTCAACAATACAATTGTTACTGGAAATCAAATGAAGTGGTTCACCAATGAGGAGGGAAGACTGATGCAGCTCCCTGTGCTTGCACTTTTAAGGGATGTGAAGACATATTGGGACTCAATTTACCTTATAATCAACTGTCTCCATATCCTGAGGCAGGTGAGTGTTACTGATGCTATCTGTGGGAATTATGCTGATTTTTTCCACAGGTGCTTGACTACTTCTTCACAGCCCCAGTGCATCAAGACATTGTCAACTATGCCCTTGATGAAATGCATTGGCACATATTGGAGGACTTGGAAACAGTCCTTGAAGTGAGTGTTCACAAACTACCAGAGCATTTAATGACCTTGTTCTTGGCTTAGATTCCTCACACTGCCCAGCAAGCCATGTTGGGCAAGGGCCTGCCTCTCTTGTCACACACTGTGCCATTGTTCAATGCCATTATTGTTTAGTGGGAACACCTCAGGTGATCTGCACCTCACTGTGCACCTTTCATTGATATTGGCCTTGCCATTGCAAGAGAGTACTATGATCATATGGGAGGGACAAATGCATATGTGATTACAATGTGTATGTGCAACCTATATTGGCTTCATACTGACAGTCCCACAGTGATTGACCCCTCAATCCACCTCAGCTGGATTGAATCAAACTGGAAACAAGATGGAGTAACCAAAGTGTAAAGGGTACTCTTGAAACTTGTGTGTTGACTCTTAACAAATGCTTTACCACCTCTGACACAGAATCCAGATGGATGATTACTGAGCACTGGGCACTGGCAACCAAGATGCAAGTGAACCGCTCCCTTCACAACACCCTTTACCCAACACCCATCGCTTCAATGGCCCTGAAGGCACAATATGCCTCATCTCGCAATATGGTCTTTCAGCATTACATCTACAATGGTCACCAACCACTATACAAATGGTCGAGCAAGAGTTCATGTTGTACATGACAGCACCATGTTTCCCTGAGGGAACATATTCTCTTTTGTTCTGGGCAGTAAGTTTCTTGATTGAGAAATTCATTACCATCAATGTTTCTAATCATTTCTGCTAGGTTTCTTGTACCACCTACCCAACACTGTATCAGGTCACCATGGATCATCTACTAATCCAAGCATCAGCCATGCCATGTGAACAAGTGTTCTCATCTGGCAGTAAAACCATGACAAAATGATGAAACTGCATTAGTTCCATACTGATGGAAGCTCTCCAGATGGTGAAGTTTTTCCTTCAGAAAGAACAACTCAACTTCATGAAAGGATGGATGATGTTGATTGCACAGATGACTGTTGATGTTGATGATGATGATGTTCTTGAGGTAATTGTCAACAATAGCATTGACCATGGTATGTTTGGATTGTATATTGATCACATTATCAGTGTCATCAGTGACAAGGAGGCTGATAAGGACAATGGTTAATGTAGTGTTGCACTATTGTCTACTCTTTTCTTTCATGTTTGTCTACACTATATTGACTACCACCTCATACAATTGTCATTTTCAAGATATTTGTCATGATGTGCACCAAGATTCCCACACAAGCTTTACAAAAACGTGCCATGAATGAAAACAATTATTAAGGATCTTGAGGTGGTGCTCTTTTCTTTTTCACTTTCCAAGGAGAGCTTGGGGCTCTTGTGAGGGTGCAGTGAAGTCTTGTGTGGATGTGCACGGACAACTGGTCATGGAGTATATACTATAATGTACATGTGCCCTGACTAGAGCTGACTTGAAGTCAACTTGGCCAGCTGGAGCCAATAATCAGAAGCCAGCAACTTGAATAGCCAGTGGCTTGGCTAAAAGTGATTAGTCACTGACTTGGCTGTGACTCAAGTCAGTGAGAAGTCACAGTTGCAGCAGCACTAGCACAACCACTCAGCCTCACCCACCCACACTTGACAACAATGGTGAGAATCCAGCACCAGTACCAGTACCCCATTGTCAACAATGACAACAACATGATGGTGGCATGACCATGACCACATTGATGATGACAGCAACAGCAGGGAGGTAGACGATGCCACCACTGTGGTATCACCACCTTTACCACATCAACTGTGATGGTGATTGTTATGCTAGTTGTTTGTTGGTAGACAAACATTTGAAGGTTTACTTACTTGTCTCAAGGGAGGTACTCACGAAGAGACACAGTGTCCTCAAGAACAAGTCACTAGGTCAAGGTAATGGTCAATCAGACCAACTGGGTCAAGGTACTAGGTCTTGGTCAAATAGATCAATGAGGTCAAAGGTTATAGAATATGGTCAGATGGACCAGTGAGGTTGAGGGTACTAGTCAAGCTGACTAGAACACAAGAGGACTGCATAGTATTCAAAAGATCAAGTGTCAGGAATGTACATGAGGATCAACTAGTTTATATAGGGCAGTGGAGATGGGATGCGTAATCATAGAACTACATGGAACATCAGAGAACAATCAGACTGTGAGTAATGAGGAACACATAGTCAGTACCAGAGAGCTGACTAAGGAGAGCAATGGTCTGATGTTGTATGAGATAAGAAAAAGGTATACTCCCTTCCGAGTGAAGAAGAAGTCTGAAGGATGAATGGCTTGGGAATATCAGAGTTTGATAAAGTGAAAGGAAAGCAGACCTAAGATAAGTAGGAAGTGGTCCTGCTTATAATGATAGATTCCCCAGATAGGGGTGCAGATGGAGTATGAGACAGTGATAAGGAGTACAGAGGAAAAGAGGAGGCAAATCATAACAGTGATGGCTTGGTGGCACCCCCATTCCCACAACAACAATGACAACAACAATGACAATGCTGTGCCATCACCACCACCACCACCACCACCATCACCACCACCACCATGGCATGGTGGCACAATGAGCACCACTAAGACAATGTTGCCACTATGCCACCACACCACTACCACCACATTATTGTTGTTGATGACACAAACCCCTCTTTCACCCTCCCTCACCCTTGTCCTCTCCCACCTTGCAATGATGACATGGTGACATGCCCCAATAATGTGACAATGACAATGACAATGACAATGACATGACAACAACAACACCACCACACTACTGAATGGTGCATGCCACCCTGCCCATCGCATGCAATTCCATCACGTGCACACCCCCTCATACACCACACCCCCTTGCCCATTCACCACCTCCACCACATAGTGCACACCACCCTGTCCATACAACAACAACAACAGAAATGAGGACAATGTGGACATGGACAACAAGGATGGGGATAGTGAGGACAGATGACAAGAACAACAGGAATGGCAGAATGGGACCCATTTGTGTCCCCCTCCCCAGCTTGTTCACCTTCCCACCCCCAGCCTGTTTTTGTGCCCTCTGGCCTGTTTGTGCCCCCCTCCCCAGCTCATTTATCACCCTCCCCAGCTTGTTCATTGCCCTCCTAGCCTGTTTACCATTTTGTGTAGTCTACATGTGCAGTGTATTAGATACATTTAATATGACTTCATTTTATTTTATTTGTTTGTGTGATGTATGAAAAATATAATACTACAAGTGCTGATGTCTGGGAGGTCTGTACAGCCTGACTGTACAGCTCTGTGTGTCTCTGCATTACTAGATACCTTTCTGTAAGGTTAACGAAGCTAACAAGGCTTTGATAGCACCAGCACAGCTAGTGGGAATACTCACTAGATGTTCAACCAGAAGGTAGATAGTAAGAGTTGATAGTTGAGCGTCAGATCTGACTTGTAGGAGGTCAAGAGCTGGTTAGGTTATACTAGGGGAAACCACCAGTTTATATACTACAGGAATGGCACACAGACCATATACCTAATATAGATTTTACCCATGTATAGTAATAGGCAGTGGAATCTGATGGAACATCATGGAAGGATTTATAATCCTATGATGTCATGCCAAGACTATTGGCTGACTGATGTATACAATCCTATTGGATATGAGTAATTGTAATCATGTCATCATCATGTGATGTTCTAGACCTTTAGATAAGAAGTCTGAAGTAGAACAATCTAGACTGATCACAGTGATTTCAACAAAGGTCTGTAGGACTATACAACTCTGTGCAACTCTATATAGCTAAGGGTTGGTTTGCTGATGTACAGTTGGAGACACTTTCAAAGTTTCCAAAGTTTCTGAGTCTGGGATAGTGTGGGAAAGTTCTGAAAGTGGTTCTGGTGGTTCTGGTGGTTCTGATGTTCTGAGGGCATGGGAAAAATTCCAGAAGGGATTCTGGAATGTTGGTTCTGAGATTGGAACACAGAACTGTTCAGAACTGTGTAAGTCACAGTTGTATATTGTCAATTGTGCCTCATGTTCTTCCTCATACCCTACCTCATGCACTTACCACTTTCATGTTCACAGCTTCCCACTTTTCATATAAATAGAGGTTGATACTGGATGTATTTTCCCCAGTTCCCCTCGAACAGAGATTCTTTAGACCGGTTCTTTTCCGCTAGAGATCTACTCGACGAGACACGACTACCCGTGTGAACATTTCAACACCTCAGACAGTGAGGGTACCTGATGATGACGCACCCTCAACATGTGTTGAGCCTGCCCGTCTACCTCTATCCAACGGATCTCGTTTAGCTCGTCCAGTTCCTTGTAATACCGCGATTCTAGAGGGTACAAGGCAAAACCGGGAAGGCTGATAAGAGCGAAGAAGGCGGCGACGGGAGAGACAGTGTCTTCGTCGAGGATCGAGTCGAGGACGTGGAGGATGAATGGGCGGGGAAGTGTCGGTCCAAGGCTCTCTTGAGCACATCCAACGTAACCTCGCGTGTCCACAGCGAGCGCCATCTCACCCAGCGATGGACACGTCTGCAAAAGCTGTAGCAGCCCATTAGGAGTGATTCCACCCGTCGTGTTCCAGCCCCAGCTATCATTTATCCGGAGAACTTCTAGGCATGGCCATGCC
>JBBPOB010001027.1:0-11352 GCA_038091275.1 Tylopilus subfusipes
AGTAAGAGTAGTAGTTGGTAGTGGATCTGACTTGGAGGAGGTCAAGAGCCGCTTAGATTATACTGGGGGAAACCACCAGTTTATATACTACAGGAATGGCGCACGGACCATGTACCTAATATAGATTTTACCTATGTATAGTAACGGCAGTGGAACACGATGGAACATCATCAAAGGATTTATAATCCTATGACATCATGCCAAGAGAATTGGCTTACTGATGTATGCGATCATATCGGCTATGAGTAATCGCAATCATGTCATCATCACATGATGTTCTAGACCTTTAGATAAGAAGTCTGAAGTAGAACGATCTAGATTGATCAACGTGATTTCAACAGTCAGCTGCCAAACAGCAGGTAAATACTAAGTAAACAAAAAGGACACCGGGTAGAAATGATTGCTTGAATGTGACAAAAGGTGGCACAAGAAGTGAGCAAACAAGCAAGTGGGGTCACAGGAATGTGGCTGGTGTGATATCCAAAGGAACAGCATGCAGGGGAACGTCCTCGTCCTTGTCGTAGTCCTCGTTGCTGGCACATGTATGTGCCATCCTTATCGCTGGATGGACCATGTAGTATGTGTACACGTCCTCCTCATTGTCATCCTCGCTGGATGGGCCGTCCTCGTCATGTGGGGCGGGTGCTCACCCTACACGCCATCCTCGACCTCATTGTGCTTGTTGTGAGGTGCTGGTGGCATGCCCTCATGCCATCATCGTTGTCGTGCCAGTGTGGGGCAGGTCATTTGCACTACGTGCTGTCCTCGTCCTCATTGTGTGGGGCAGGTACTCACCCTACGTGCCATCCTCGACCTCATTGTCCTTGTCGCAAGGTGCTGGTGGCATACCCTCATGCCATTGTCGTCATCATGTGGGGTGGGTGGCTCACACTATGTGCCATTGTCGTCCTCATCATTCTCACTGCGAGGTGCTCGGGGCTGGTGGCACGGCCTCGCACTGTTGTCGCCATTGTTGTCACCTGGGGCATGTGGGACACTGCAGCAGAGGGGCAGTGGTGGTGGTTCTGTAGCACGGCGCGTCACACACCCATTGTCCTCGTCCTCATTGGGTGGCGAAGGGAGAGGATGGTGTTCAAGTTGCTTGTCATCGTCATCGCCGTTACTTGATGGTGATGGAGTGAGGCAGAGTCACAGACTGGGAGTGCACAAGTTCAAATATGAACCATCACATGACCACATGTGATGACTTGCCCGCAAAATTGTTGAAGTCCCCCTTACCAACCTCACAATGACACAATGGTGCCGACTCGTCCTCGTCCTCACCCACTCTTACCACCACCATCACCTTGCGACGACAATGCCAACAACACAACAATGCAATGGCCTGATATGGCCTTGATATGTCTGGATTGCTTGGTAAGTCAATCTGTGTGACTGACATCTTGTAGGTTGTGATTTGAGTTGTCCTCAGCGATGTGGTGGGTACGGATGGGTGTGAGGTCATCGGGCATGGCTGGGAGGTGGTGTGGGTGGTGCAGGTACGTTGCTTGTTGCGTTCTGTCACTACCCGTGCTGATCCGTCTGGTATTCAGCTAGCACCTCCGTCTTGACTCGTTTCGAGTTGCGGCGTGGTGTGCTCATTGCGCCATCAATCTCCCATCATCCACCGTCGTATTTGACATGTTTCATATCAACTTCGCAGTCCCAATCGCCCTCGACATGTCCCAACTCGATCTGGTCGCCCTCAGCACCTCCTGACCCTGTATCTCGACGTAGTGCATTCATTTCGATGTCGCACTCATCCCGATCGGCTCTGGGGTCTTCCCTGGTGCTGTGGCAGTCGCAGCGTACTGCTGTATTGCATTTTGGGTTGTCTGGACGCTCTGGAGGTCCATATGGTGAGTTCTCTTCCTCACCCTGCTTTGAGCATTTTCGCTCGTGTTCTGACATGTTCTGCAGCTGCTTTGAACATTCCCTGGTGTCCTCATCATGTCTAGGCGATGCTGTCACGTGTGTGTCGCATTCTGGGCTGTCCTAAGCTGTCCAGGTAGATCTTCCTCCAAGTTATCTGGCTGCTCTGGGTGTACCCATGGCTGTGGATATGGGTAAGCCACGGGTATGGGTCCGGGTCAGCACTCTGGCACCCACGGGTTTACCCATGCAGTTCCCTAGCTCCAACCAACTCCCCTCATCCATTAGTTGACTCTCTATTTTCGGCAATGTGCGCTGGCAGCCCTACAACACTTCACTCCAATCAACTCCCCTTGTCCATTGCTTAGCCCTGATAGATGATAATCCATTGTCCCATTCCATGTACTAGATGCTAATAAATTGGTAACTACTTATTGACTACTTTGGAGTCACTTGTGTGCGTGTGGGGGTAGTGTCACATCATTCCTTTGCTGACTACTTGAAATGTTACTTGTAGATCACTTGAACATAATAAGTAGTGACAAGCAGCGGAAAAGTACATAAGTAGTAAAAAAGTAATGTGTTACTTTGCTAATGTGGACTTGTCATTGATCTCCAGGATGGGTGGATCAAGTGTGTCATCCTTGCTGAACATGTCCTTAGGCACATACTTGAGACCTTTGTGCTTTACGGAGTTGAGATCAGCTGAGCGGAAGTCACTCAATCCGCTTGCGATCTGTGTAGATGATGTTTAAGTGAAAATGAATGCATATATGCATCTTGGTACCTACACTTCAACATATCTTCTCCACTTCCTTGTCCGGCATCATATCCAACTCAATTTTGAGGCTTGGAATGAGACCCAACATTCCATGGTAGAAATGTAGATCTTGTTTCACTTGAGGAGAACTTGAAAGAGGTCAAAAGGGTATCCAAGAAACTAGAAAGAGCCACTCACAGGTCTAAGGGATTCAAATCCTGTCCATCTAGCTGGATTCCAGTTTTGAATGCTTGTGAAGGGACTGCAAATAGATCCAGAAGTACAGCAGCTTTCTTCCCAGCAACATAATAGATGTCACTATTACCCCTAACATGAAATTAGCCATCAGTTTTGTATTCTTACCAGTGGTATGAATAATACCCTTTCTCGCGTGTGTTGGTTGACATTGTAGTTGTTGTTCGACAGGGATTGATTGGATGGGAGGGTGAGAATAAGATTAAACTCCACTTCAATCTCATGGTACACTGCTTAGTCAGTCCAATCTCTTATCGTTGACCCTCATTGTTGCAGTCTCCATGCCAATTCTGTGTCTACTTTGTGAAGCAGTTGAAGTAGCAAATCCACATGGCTTGCAGATACACCAGACATACTACTGTACTCCAAAACCGCACGGGCATGATAGCTCCTTACTTGCCAAAGTTCTCCGAGAGTGATGCAAGCGAATTCAAGCGTGGGCCATTGCCACTGTGTCTATGTCCAAGTCAGTGCCCTCGAGCCCAATTTCTGCCATAGAAGACCCTTCAAGTTCACTGGCTGAGGTGAGCTTTCTTTGTGTTTCTCACTATGATCTGAGTGATACAATTAACAACAGAACCATGTTGCACATCATGAGGTTGAACAACCTGCCACTAGACCATCTGGTTGTCCTAATCAGGCTATTTGGCCACCGAAACGATATCAGGACATGATACCTCACTCTTTGACACCAATCTGGGCAGGATCGGATGACCAGTCTGACTTAGATGCTGCCTCCAAATCCCACTCATCTGCATCCATTGGGCTTGATAAAGATCTATCAGAGGGTTACAGGGGTGGAACGCAGTCTCCTGTACCTTCTGATTCTTCAACCTCCAATATATGGATTAGCACAGATCACAATGTATACGATCTCTTTCACCAATATCAATTGTCCTTCCCCTCATATGATCCCAAGAACCACTCATATTTTGACCAGTTCTGTGATTCCTCCATGTTTGTTCATATACAAGATGCTTCTAGTGAGTCCACAGATGGACAGAAACCATGGTACTACACTGGGCTAGGATCCACAATTGCTGTGCTTCGTGAGAACTACTTTACCCCATTCCTTAATGCCACAACCTTTCAACTCATGAGTTGGTTTTACAACTTGTCTTCAATAAAATCTCTTGGCGACCTTGATTCCCTTGTTAATGGAGTGCTTCTTGCCAATGACTTTGAACGAGAAGATCTATGAGACTTTAGTGCAGCACAGGAGGCAAAGTGTCTTGATGGGTCAAGTGCAGCTTCATCTTTCTTTTCTGCAGCTGATGGATGGCAAGAAACAACCATGGAGATCAGTCTTCCATGCGAAAATGTCAAGATGCCCAAGCAAGACACACCAAAGTTCTCAATACCAGGTCTATACTACTGCAAGTTTTCAGAAGTCTTTAAAGCCGCATATCAGGAGGTCATGGCGAAAACATTCCACACAGCTCCTTTCAAACTCTTTTGGCAGCCAAACAAGAATCAACTCCCTGAGTGTGTTTTCTCTGAACTCTACACATCCAATGCCATGCTTGAAGAGCACACAAGGATCCAGGCACAGCCACATAATGAATGCAATTTGAAGATGGTCGTTGCAACGATCATGTTGTGGTCAGACTCAACCCATCTTGTGAGCCTTGGAAATGCTGTGCTATGGCCAATCTATTTATTTATAGGGAATTAGTCCAAGTATGTATGTGCAAAACCATCCTCATTTGCAGCACACCATTTAGCATATATTCCGAAGGTAAGTTATAAAAAGTTGTTAGTTGTAAATGTCTAAATCTAATGGTTGACCATAGCTATCGAATACAATACAGGATGCCTATCGAAAGGCTTTTGGATATAGTGCAACAGCAGCTGTATTGACTCACTGTAAACGTGAGGTCATGCAAGCCATCTGGAGATTCCTCTTGGATAATGACTTCCTCAAGATCTATGAGCATGGCATCGTCCTCAAATTTCCTGATGGTATATGTTGGTGTGTGTTTCCTTGGATATTCACATACACAGCTGATTATCCTGAAAAGTAAGCTACATTATTTCTAAAGTATTCAAATTGTCATTTTACAGAATTCTCCTTGGATGCATCAAATTTCTTGGTTGCTGCCTGTGTCCCCGATGTTTCGTCAACAAAGCAGACATTTGTTACCTTGGGAAGAAGAAAGATCGAAAACAAAGAAGTGTGGGTACTTGGACAGACAACCAACAACATCAAAACTGGATTGAAATTGCATGCCACCTAATCTTTGCTTCTGGTTTCAGTGTGATCAGTCAAGCAGTTGAGCGGATTCTTAGTGAACAATCATGGGTTCCAATCTGGGTAAGGCTCTCCTGTCTCTTTCCAAAATTATGGTGACCATCTTGTATAATCAGAATGCATTCTTCGAGAAGCTCTCACAGTTTGGGTTTGACTTTTATTCAATGCTGGTGCCTGACTTTATGCACGAGTTCGAATTGGGTGTGTGGAAAGCAACCTTGACTCATTTGCTGCATATCCTCTATGCTGCTGGAGGTAATGTGATCCAAGAACTCAATGAGCAGTGCATAAATGAATATAAAGCCATGATTTCAACTAATATATTATAGTTACCAACATGTGCCAACATTTGGACATGATACGATCCAGAAATTCAGCAACAATGTGTCCAGACTCACAAAGCTAGCAGTGTGTGATTTTGAAGACTTATTACAGGTACTTGTACTCAACTTTGGATCATAGATCTCACTTATACATAGCTTCCAGTGTGCAATGCCAGTTTACTTCCAGAACCATTCAATGTGGTCATCCTTGACCTGCTTTTCAAGCTTTGCACCTGGCATGCATTTGGAAAGCTCTGAATGCACACTGAGATGACACTCCACAACTTTGACAATTCGACAACTCATCTTGGCCAACTCTTCCACAAGTTCAAGCACGACATATGTAGCAAGTTCTACACATATGATCTACCCAGTGAATCTGCAGCTCATTCAAGAAGACAAACTGCAGCTCGCAAAAAAGGGAAAGTTTCCTTGAAGGGGAGCTCAAGCAAACAGTGCACCTTCAACATGTCAACCTATAAACTACATGTGTTGGGTGACTATGTCCAGTTGGTTTGTATGTATGGGACAACAGACAATTATACAACGCAAATTGTACTATAGTATTTTCAATCATTTCAACAGGGCCACTGATATGACTAACACTCTGCAACTGTGACAGGGTGAACTCAAACATCGCTGAGTGAAGCGGTTTTATGCTCGCACAAACAAAGTCAAGTTTACTTGTGGGATTGCCATGCAGCAGCATCAGGAATGGCTTCTTTGTCAATTGTGGGAGGTGGAAAACTAGGTGATGGAAACAGAGGCACCTGACAGTCATCAGGTTGATGAGAACAAGCCCTTTCTCCATTTCAAGGAGTGAGAACCACTCCTGCACTGCTCTCCTGAGGTCCACTATCAAATGTTGACCTCCCAAAAGCACTACTGGGACATCTCTGTCTGGCTAGCAAGCAACAGAAATGATCCCACCATCAAAGTATGTCTGAATCATACCCATGTTTCATAGTAACTGAGCCTCACCCATGGCCATGGTAGAATTTTATTCCTTGTCTCAAAGCTTATATTCTTGCACAGCTATTGAAGCAAGAATACAATGGAGATGAAGTTTCATTCTCACTGTGTGAGCAAAACTCAATTTCATTCGTACAGAACTGGATCTACCGTCACAAAGTCCTACGTGTTAACTATACCAGCTATGACTTGCGCCGGTGCCAGGACTTGTTGAATCCAAGGACAAACGCTGACATAATGGTATTGGCATGAGAAGAGGAATCTGAGCATCCACATCCATATTGGTATGCATGGATTGTTGGTATATTCCATGTCAACATGCAGCAAGGTCAGCAAGTACAGCGGGTGGATCTCTTATGGGTGAGGTGAATTGGCTGAGAAATGGACAAGCCTGTTGGCTGGGTAGCAAAGTGACTCCATCATATTGGTTTCTTTGACAGCAGCGAGCCTGGTGCCTTTGGGTTCCTAGACCCTGATCTGGTCATCCATGGGGTACATCTTATTCCAGCATTCATGTATGGGCAAACAGATGTGCTATTACCTGAGTCAATAGCTCAACGTCCAGCTGACAAGGACAAGGACTGGAACTGGAACTATGTTAACATGTAAGTGACATAGCATAAAATTGCATACACTCACCAAGTTGCATCAGGTTTGTTGACCAAGACATGTTTATGTGCTTCCGAGGCAACAGCATTGGGCATAAAACAACAAGTGATGAGACTTGCTGCCTGCTGGATGATTGAGATGATCTGGACAAGATGCCATTCATCATGGAGAGTGCACTAAATAATGACCAGATGAAGCTTACCAACTCAGATGAGTCAGATGTGGAATCACTGGCAGAGGACAGCAGGGGAGACAATGAAGAACATGAATTTGAGGGTACAGATGAGGATGAAGATGAAATGGATGAGGACAGAGGTGATGAACAAGGTAGCGAATCCGATAATGGTGTCTCATTCACAGCGCTCGCCAGCGAAGAGCTTGTTGACGAGATGAATGAGTTTGGGTACACGGGTTTGGACCAGGAGGACACAGTGGATGAGGAGGAAGAACGACAGCAAGTGGATGCAGATGGATTGGGCACAGAGGATGGTGAAAATGCAGTGAGAGAGGATGAAGATGAGGATGAGTTTTTTGCAGATCTGTAACTTTTCTTGCCAACATGTACTTGGAAAAAATGATACGAGTGCTAGTAGTGATTAATCTTCAGCGCTTGATGAGAAAAGCAGCCGGATGATCAATGCTAAAGGGAGCCTTTTCACACTTGGAGATCACAGCAGCTATGCACTCTACAATTGACTTGTAATAATGACATAGTACTTACAAAATGCACTGTCCAAGAGAGAGAAGGAGGAAATAAAACAGATGCATACTAGTGCATAGAGCAAGGAGCAGTGATCACTCTTCTGCAGGCTTGATGGATGTGGCCTATGTTCTAAGGTAGCTGAGCATGCACAGTGACCACTTCAGGTAGAGCTTGGACATGGTGTGAGGAGGCGGCCAAATGCTGGGGCCATAGTCATCTTCATCTCCGTCATTGTCACTGACCGGTGAGTGGTGGTATTTTGCAATGTGGTTGATGGCCTAAGAGTTCTTCAGGGTGCCACCAGCAACCACAGGGATTGCTTTCACCTTCACAGGCACAAGGCAACACAAGGCACCTTTGGGGCACAAATAATCGATCGGGTTGCTAGTAAAAAGGTTTTTAGCGAAAACTAACAATGGAGACATAAAAGCAGGACTTACACCTCAATTTTCACACTGATTGCAGTGATCAACCTTTCCTTCAGGCTGGCGTGGACAGCCTTTTCATCGTCGGAGTCGACAGCCTCGATATATGCACGCTCGGAGGTGTCCTTGAGGTGCAGGATGAGCTTCTGTACGTGAGGTCAGCATACAGTCGGTGTGTGGGTGAAAATATGTACAATGGGGCTCAGTTTCTCTGAGGTGAACTCCATCACATAGGCTGGCCAGCCTTTGAGGAGATTGTTGACCTCGAGAATGAGGACGTTGCCATAGATGTGCGCTTCAGCTATGGTAGAGTCAAGCTGGGTTGACATTTTGCATGTGGATGATGATTGATGATTGATGAGGGAGTTGAAGTTGGATGATCGAGGAGGAGCAGAACTATATAATTTAGCCTTGCAGTAGCTGACTAAGTCAGCAACGTATCTGGGCCTCAGTCATACAAGTGGTCTTCAGTGGGCTTAACAACCACAGCAAGCTGAAGGGCTGCATCGGGTAAAGTTTGTGCATGATATGAGGAGGGCAGCCATCTTCTTCATTGCTGGGGATCTTGACCATGCGGTGGTATTTTGAAATTGCAAGGTGTCTGCTCGTTACATTATTGAGTAAACAATACCTCGCTGATCGCAGCGCTCAATTGGTGACACACACACATTTTTCATCAGAGGAGTCAATGGCCTCAAGATATATGCACACTCAGACTTGGAGGCATCTTTGAGGTGCAAGACAAGCTTCTGTGATGGAGAGGTCAGCATTAAGGCATTGGGTGAGTGAGAATACCACCCACAATGTGAACTCGATTGGCCACCCCTTGAGGATGTCGTGTGGGTGGATCTTTGACAACTTGATGAGCGTCGTGCTGATGTGGTGTCGAGTGGCAGCAGTAGGCTCACAATTTGGGTCCATCACAGACTATATCATGCCGTCAAACAGTCAAGAAGTGGCCATAGGGAGTGCACCTCTGAGCAGCTCCTAAAAGGCCTTTGAAGGCATTGCAGGGACTTGCAAGGTGGTGAGCTACATCTTAAATGGCTATGTGAACCATTGATGACCTAATAGCCCCTTACCAGATTTGGGCACTTTTGCTGATGACTGTCATGCACTCCAATCAAGCACTAATCCTGTATTTGTGGCCAGACTCATTGTTAGGTTCAACTTCACAATTGCTCTCCGTTGCAAATGACTGGCAGGATGTGTCGAAAACCCTGTGGTACTCCAAGTCAGAGAGTCGCAGCATTGAAGGCTTCACAGTGAATGGCCCTGAAACCCATATCGGCCATTGTTGCAATATAAGTGGTATGGCTCCAATCATTGACACAGACCTGTATGACACAAATTACTATGATGAGTCCAACAGCCATGAGGCTCTCCCTCTTTTTTTGTCACTGCACCTTCCATCTCTACAGACCTGCTGCCAGGCCGGAATGTCTCATGAAACACCGCCCAACACTCCATCCAAGAATACTCGCTCGCAACAAAGGGCAAGACACTTGTTGCCAAGTGTCGTTATTCATTCCCCTACACACAAATGGGCCATTGTGAAGTGTGGAGCAGTGCCCAATACAGATGTCTGGGATTGGTCCAATGATCGAATCATTCATGAGTATTCATTCAATTTCCCTGTTGACAATGAGTCAAGTCTCTGTTTGAGCAGAGGAATCAACTCAAAAATGGACATCGCCTTTCTACAAGCACTTCATGCCCATGGTGTCCCGAATTACTGCCCCAGATGGCAATTGACTTCATCTTTGTGTGTAAAGATAACCCAGTCAAATGCCAGCACATTCACCAGTGTATGGCAACAAGTGAGGGAACCACAAATCTGAAGTGCAAGGTAGCAGCATGTTGCAAGTGTCATGGTATTACAGAAGATGGAACAAGTATTGGTGCACAACAGACAATTACAGGTACTGTATCGAAGTACACCCCTGCTAAACACCATGCCTTGATCACAATACATTGCACATGTTCAAGTTGGCCATTCAACATGGTCAACGATGCTGAGTACAAGGAAGAAGTTGAGTTGCTTCAACCAGGAACAAAGATTCCCTCCTCAAAAACTGTCTCTAGTGATGTCCAATTGATATATGACAAAGAATCCAAATTTGTAAAGGAGTATTTTGCAGTACATATTTTGCTCAACTGGGTGTCAAAAATAAATTTTATATCCATTGATGCAAAGCCATGTCAGATCAGTTCATCTTGTCATTGATGGATGGACTGCACCATTTGCAGCATCATATCTCGGCATTGTTGTTGTATGGCTAGCAGATGGTAAAATCTGGTGTGCCATTTTAGAGTTCATACAGTATGGGACTACGATATATTATCATTGCAATTTTGTCTCATATCTACCAGCCTCACAGAGTGTCACACGGGAGAATACCTTGCATGGGTTACAGCTGACTGTACCCATCACTTTGGACTCAAGAATAAGGTAAGATTGAAACATTTTTCTGTAATCTACAAATGATGTCAACTCAAATATTTATCAGATCCACACACTTGCAATGGACAATGCATCTAACTGTGATGCATTGGCAAAGCACCTAGAAAATCTTATTCCAAGCTTTCGTGGTCTAATATTACAAACAAGGTGCATGCCACACATAGTAAACTTGGTTGCAAAGGTGCAACAACAGTGCATATTATGTCAGCATCCAAGTCATCATATTTTATACATAGACATTTCTTTCTTTTTTCTACCCTTGAGGCACTCAAAAAAAGGTTGTCAAAGTGTCCAAATCAAAGAGGAAGAATAAGCAGAGTTTTGGGAGAAATCACGCTTCATGGGGAGATGCTGAGAATGTAGTGGTAGATGGAAGCCATGCAGTGGAATCATTCTTGGTTGCCGAGCATGAGTTTTTCAATGAGGAAGCAGACTTCTCAACTCATGCAGATGAATTGCTCCCTGATGAGGCTAAAGTTGCACATGATTCTGCAGCAGTGAATGGTATTTTCATGCAAGCACAAACGGAGTTCAGAGAGCAGTATAGAATCTGTACACCTCAGCGACAAGAAGTGGAGGCAGCCTCCCTCATGGCCAAGGTCAGTAGTAATCCAGTCATGGTGATGTTGAGGATTTCTCTGAAGCTACTATACAATGTCCTTAGGTGGCAGGATTAGCATGACAGACCCATGACCACCTCCATGGAACTTTTCACAAA
>JBBPOB010001028.1:0-11346 GCA_038091275.1 Tylopilus subfusipes
TCAAATGTTTTGGAAAAAATAATAGTATTTTGTATCTATTATACAGGCTTGTATACAATGACACAGTACTAGGAATTATCATGGGTACTATACCCACAAGGGTCACATCATCATGTCATCACTGCTGAGGATGAAGATGAGGGCAAGGGCAAGGGTGTGCTGTCATTGACCAAGTCACTGTACCATTGTCATCACCAGTGAGGGAGAGGGAGAGGGAGAGGGAGAGGGTGCATCATCATTGTTGCCGATGAGAGGAGGGCGAGGGCAAAGGCAAGGATGTGCTGTCGTCATCACATTATTGTATTGTTATTGTTGCCAATGAGGGAAGGGCAAGGGTGAGGGTGAGGGTGAGGGTGAAGGTGAGGGTGCACTGTTGTCATCATGTTGTCATCATGTTCCCAATGAGGGAAGGGCAAGGGTGAGGGCAAGGGTGAAGGCAAGGGTGCACCTTCATTGATGTTCATTGTTGTTGCCAGTAAGGGAGAGGGTGAGGGTGTGCCATTGTCATCGCATTGTTGTATAGTCATTGTTCCTGATGAAGGAAGGGTAAGGATGAGGGTGAGGGCAAAGGCAAGGGTGCACCTTCATTGTTGTTCATCATTGTTGCCAGTAATGGAGAGGGTGAGGGTGTGCCGTCATTGTCACATCATTGTGTCGTCATTGTTCCTGATGTGGGAAGGGCAAAGGTGAGGGCAAGGGCAAAGGCAAGGGTGCCCTTCATTGCTGTTTGTCATTGTCACCAGTAAGGGAGAGGGAGAGGGTGCACCATTGTCACATTGTTGTATCATCATTGTTCCCAATGAGGGAAGGGTGAGGGTGAGGGCAAGGGCAAAGGCAAGGGTGCGCCTTCGTTGTCATTCATTATTGTTGCTGGTAAGGGAGAGGGCAAGGGTGCGCCATTATTGTTGCATTGTTGTGTCATCATTGTTCCTAATGTGGGAAGGGCAAGGGTGAGGGCAAGGGTGAGGGCAAGGGCAAAGGCAAGGGTGTGCCTTCATCACCATTTGTCATTGTTGCCAGTAAGGGAGAGGGAGAGGGTGCACCATTGTCATCATGTCATTGTGTCATCATCATTGCTGATGAGAGGTGAGGGCAAGGGTGAAGATGAGGGTGTGCCTTCATCGTCATTTATCGTCGTCATGTCGTCATGTCGTCATCATCACCAGGAGGGAGAGAAAGCAAGAATGAGGCATGGGTGGGCACTGTTATCATCACATCATCATCACATTATCATGGTCATGTTGTTGCCATTGTGCTGTCATTGTTGAGAATCCATGCCATAGTGAGGTTGTTCCCACCACCATCACAGTGAAGATCCAGTGGAGATTCTGAAGAACGGTGGCTCATGGGAAAGTCTGGACACCTGTAAAGGTGCCAGTTCACTTGTGAGCATCACCTACCAAATCAAGCACAAAGCCATGGCTTGCTGGCTTGGCCTGGCCTGGTGAACCCTTAGGCTGGGCCACAGGCCAAACAAAGCCAGCAGTTTGGCCTGGCTTATTTTGGCCTGGCTTGGCTGGCCTATGGCCTGAGGCCAAGCCTGGAACAACTTAGTTGCATTGTGCTTGTTGTATCTAGTGACTAATACTCGTTCCATTCGTTCCATCCCAGTCATTCAAAGAAAGCCCAACTGTTGTAAAAAGACAGTCTGTAGGCCTGTTCCCCATACCCATGGTGTGATCAGTTCATGTATTGAGGCCACTGGGGAACTGCCACGTATTGGTTGGGGGCGGAGCCCAAACTTTGTTTGAGTTATGTAAGGAGATGTTTGGACTGTGGCAACTTCATAGATAGGCTGGGTCCCAGCCTAATCTGCATGCCCGATGAGCTCATTGATCAAGTCATTGAGATGCTATGCCCAAGTGGGTGAATGGGTCAAAAGTACATATCAATGTCTTTCTGTGGTCATGTAGTCCATCCCATTTGTGCTCATCGTCACCTCTAGTGGACTACGAGCTCAATGGCCTCAACAAACAAGTAAACACAGTCCAGAAAGACATTGGAACTAAGAACAAGTGTGTACACACACTGCAGAATGTGTTATCTCACTGCAAATCCAGGCCAAAGAACCTGCTGACAATCTTGTTGCATAGAAGAAAGTTCTCTATGTCCAAGCAGAAGCCAAGCGGAAAGAGACTCGTGAACATGAACTGCTCATGTGCTAAAGGCAAGCAACATAGGCAACCTAGTGGCCAAGGGTGTTCCAGTTCCAGTCAGCTTGACAGAGGTGTGCACTTTACCATGCTCTATGGTCCATTGCTCTAAATCATGCACCATAGAATGACAATGTGTCACTATGAATATGGCATCCTGATGGCCCCAGCGGTCAAGTAGAAAAAGGACAGACATCATGCCCCATCATGAAGTCCTTCTCTGGCTAGGAGCTATGGACTCGAGCAAGGTAGTATTCCCCATGCCCACCTACATTCCATCCTCATCGCTTGGTCCAGCACATACAGGCGCAAAGGTCATTGGTCACAGAGGCTATTTCCTCACCAATGACAGCATTGATCTAAACCAAGCCCTTATCTCCTATGCCTATGACTTTCTCTGAAAATGTGGCTATAAAGGATTCAACCCTGTTCATGCTCAACAAGGACATCATGAGCAAGACAGCCCAACTGAGCCAATTCAACAAAGGACTCTACAAGGTATATCACCCTGCATCTTGTCAGCCCATCTCAACCAAGCCGATCACATTATGCACACATACTGGTCACCACCACCTCGGAACAGTCCATCTTAGCCTTCCATGCTGATGACCCCAAACCCAACTCCCAATCTACTATGCTGGCTACCGCCCTATTTCAGAAACAAAGCCTGGTCAGCCAACCATGACATGTGGGGCACCTTTCACATCCATTAGTTCAAAAGGGTGAAACAGTTTGTCACATGACAAGGACAGCTGGACCACATATTGGCAACAGTGAGGCATTTCATCAGAGCCTCTCACTTCATTTGGAACAAGATTGATCAGTTTCCCTTGGGTAAGTTGTTACTTTCAATTTCGACAATTTGCAGTGACATACATTGCAGTTATTTACTTGTGTTTACATTCACAGATATAGGTAACATGTCTGTCAAAGCTACCCAGAGTGTACTAAGTTCCCCCCACATGTGATCTTCAAGTAATTTATCTTCTGAATAGTCCATATCCAGCAGTGACTCCTTGATGGACAAGAGAAAGACTATGTGCCAACTTTCAGATCAGGTCAGTGGAAAAGCACCACATGAGTCACTCCTACTGATCTACAACCTACTAGATTGCTCTCTGGTCACCTGTGAGGGTGAGCCACTGTGCTTCTTTGTGATGCTTTCACATAGACAGTGCTGTTTGCAGGCAATTATCAGTTTAACTAATGAATGCTACCTGAATAACTTCTATGTGATGGCCTCTTGACACAGGGCAGCTGCTCATGGCATGAAATCCCTGTACATCAACTTTCACTTTTGCATCTCTGCAGTTGGTACTGTACGAGCCCTTTTCTGCTTACTCATGAATCTGGAAGACCTTAAATTATCCCTGCCTGGCCTCTCTCATGTCGCCTGGATGTGCATCCTAGGATCTGTTCAATTTCAAAACCTTTATATACTATTGACAAATGCCCCCCATGACATCTTGCCACACTTACTCTGCAGAAGCCCCAATCTCTTATATGTCTCATTGACAGTGAGCTGCCCCATCAGGAGTGTTTGCCCTCTGGAAGGTTCAGCACTACCACTGTTAGCTTCTGTTTGTGCACCAGTGTCGTGTGTCACTGCCATCCTTCATGGAAATCCAGTGGAACAGGTGATGGTAGCCAACTTTGGTAATCCCAGTGCTCATTCTTTCTGCTCTATGGTGGCAGGCTTCACTTCCACCATTACTTTGATCACATCCCTTCATCTGGAATTTAACCCAGTTCATCAAGATGTTTTGAGACACCTTGCTGCAGTTGTTCCAAACCTGGGTGCCCTAAAACTTGTTGAAAAGCCAGACATTGCTGAGGTATGTTTGGATGTGATGTCTAGAAGTTATCCTCAGCAGTATTAACAGGATGCCTGTCATCGCCCATGAAAGCATGCAATCCAATGGGGAGCTGATTTAATGTGGTTCTGTCACCTCCACAGGTTCCTGTTGTGCTCCTTGGTGGCAGTATCTGATTATGATGATGATAAAGAGGAGTCTGACCTTGTCAACATTTGGGCAGGAAGTTTATCCACAACTGCAGGCCCAGCCCACCCTAGCCTGTGCTACATTACCCTATGGACCTTTGCACATTCACCACAGGGGAAATTGAGTCGTTGGGAGAGACTCCCAAACAGACGATGGGCTATGGTCAGCTGCACAGTTTCCCCGACTTTGGATGCCTTTGTCTGATAGTGTATGGCATACATGAGAAGTTCAGCTTGTACCATGTACTATTGAGATGTGGGCAACAAATGTAAATCCAGTGTTGATGTTCCCGCCATCCCACTGCTGCAATGAAGCACTTTAGCAGCTGCTAATCTAAATGTTTTATTGACCCTAAGCCTGCCAGTGGCCAACATAGTATAGCACCTGTATCTTACCCCCTCAATCTCTGCGCCTCCACATGTGCAGCACCTGAATTTGGTACTCTAACACTGTTCCATGTTTGCAACACTCATCATCATTTCCGGTGCTATCTACTTCAGGATGGCATATATCGTCTACAAGCTTTTATTCAGTAAGTCAACCTATCCCATTTCTATGTGTATCATTAAACATAAACACATTTCAAGCTGTGCCTTATGAATCACAAGGTCAAGTTGGCTACTGACCTTTGTACACATCCACAACACATTTCAACCATTGAGCAATGCAGTATGTCTGAGTTCTGTGTGTGAGGTAGAGAGGAAAGAAGAGGCCATGGATATTGTGGGGGAGGGGGGTTGAGGGAAGGATACCTAGTGATATGATCACATAGATACAATGAAAGCATATCATTTTTTGAGTAGTACTTCAGACATGGCATTGCAGCCACCTAGTGACTCAGACTCCCTAAGCTGTAGGAAATGCACACAAAACGACGAGACATTGTACATTGCTCTGAGGATGAACGGACAGACTACATGCCAGTGAGAGCTCACTCCTTTTCAACATTGCATTTTTCTGACTTTGAGTTGTAGTCACAGCTGCCAATGGCAAACTGGTACAATATTAATGGAGTCAAAATTTCATGACAGTGACAAAGTAAAATATTTTGTGATGTATTATTTGTGTAGATATTCCACCATACATTCAAGGCAGCAGAGATTTGGATGTGTTACTAGATGATCACCATAGACAAAACTCATAAGTTGACATGCTTCAAAGCTACACAATACACTACTAACTATTTTGATGTGCCAGCTTCCCCAGAAGCATTGCAGTACATGCATACTGCTCTCCACCTATATTGCTTTTCCCAGGTGGCCCATTGAACAAGTGATGGCTAACCACCCTCTGTAACAACCAAAAACCTTTCAACACTATCAACACCCGATACCCTATGTCCCTCGCTGACTCCTGTCCATGCCATGATCAAACCGCTCTGCTCCCAAATCCACATCTGACATTTTTCCACACTGTTGATCCAGTAAAAGAAGATATCCCCTAGGGTTCAGCACAGATGACACTGTGGGTCTGACGACAGACACCATACCCATACCCGCCAACACCATACCTGTACAGGGTACAGGTCTACACTGACCCATGTCACCCACAGTGTCTAACCAGCCAGTGCCTCCAAGGCTATGTATATCATATTTCTAGCTAAAGGCCACTAAAATACATATGCCATTCATTTGGAATCATGTTTTTGCTTCTGTGCCATGCCTAAGCAGTGGAACCATCTCATTCCAAGATATGAGTTTACTCCAGAGCCAGGTTCCAAGGCAAAGTAGTGCTTGGATTGATTGACCTGATAATCTGTTACATGTGAACTTAAGGAGTTGCCATCCTTGAGAAAACACATGCTCAACCACTGTCGAAGTTGCTGTTCACATAAATGAACCATCATCTGCTAAGCATAAACCATGGACTAACCAGGAACACTGAGATAATCTAATGCCATCCGAAAAAGAGTTGGGTAACGTGCCTTGTTATGAACCCACCATTCAAGTGGATCTGTAATGTGTTCAGTGGGCTTCTGCAAGTACTCATCAAGTTCATCAATGAAGGTATTTTGTACAAGTGAGATGTTCACAAAGTCATGGATCCCATCAGGTAACTTCAAAACAACAGATGAAGGTCATATACTCAGTACTAGTTGGGTGTCATAACAAACCTGAGATTTTTCTTCTTGATCTGATCACATTGAATGTAGATTGTGTTGGTCTTCAACTCAATCACAGTATTTGTCAAGCCACTCCTTGTAGACTAGGTTCTTGGCAATTTCAATCCATTTGTCTTGCCAGTTGTGTACACAGAAATATTTGCGCTTCAGATCAGGATGAAGAACTGTTACAAATATTAGTGAGGGGCTCCAAGTAGTACAACAAACACATCCATGGTGATCCAATATATATATGAGTTGTCAGTTACCTTCCAATAATGGTCCATCTTGTTACAAGCAAGCTTCATCACTACTAAGATTGCTGGATTGAGCTTTTCCTTTGATTTGGTATCAAGATGGTTGTCAAGTTTGTCCATGGCTGGTACAACCAACACAATAGATGCTGAATCTTTTGAAAAGAACAATGTTGCTTGCTTGTATCGCTGTATGAAGATACAAATGAGTACTGGTCTCTACATTGGCTACTTATAGTATACCTCTAGGACAGTAACAAGATCTACTACTATTTTCCAGTCTGACTTACTGAGCTCATACTTGTGGAACTGCAAAAGCTCTTTATCAATGGTGATCTGGTCAATAACTTTGTGATACTCGAGAACAACACAAAGCATATCATAGGTCAAATTCCAGTGAGTGATGACATCTTGTGGAATCAATTTGATTTTGAGCTTCACATGTTTGCAATGCTCTTGCCATGCAGACAGTCCTTTCATGGGTGAGTGAATAAGTGCATATGAAAGTTGGTGGATCTTCCATAATATCAGGTTAATAATGTCAAATGGTAGGATGTCAGTTGGCACAAACCTTCGAGACAATGTTCCAAACTGAGGCTGTTTGCAAAATGATACAGGATCAATCCATGGCTTCCAACCTGTTGAGCTCATCAATTTCATTGTCCAGGTCATCACCAGCCCTTGCCAGTTCTTCTGTGTCATTCACACTAGCATCTTCATCTTTCTCATCATCTGTGTCATCAAGAAGTACTGGAAGATCATGGTAGTCTTCACCTTCATCTTCACCATTGGTAGCATCATCATTGCCACCACCAATACCAGGGTTGAGAGGCCTCAAGAACTCCTTTACAGCCAGCTATATAGTATGGTTGAAACACCAAACATGACTGGTTGCCTCAAAGGAGTTATCAAGCCTTGCAAGGGTATCTCCTTGAGTGTCATTAGATGTTGCATTGTCAGCATTAATGGCCAGAATCTGCCAAAAAGGTTGTATTAGAAGAAGCAAAAAGTCAGAGAGAATGAACCTTTTGATTGACACCAAAGTGCACCAGCATATCCTGGAAGGTGACAGCCATGGCTGAATCTGTATGTGACTGGCAAAACATGAGTAACTGACATTGTAAAGTAATGCCATTCTGACCTCTGCAAGCTCAATGATGTCAAGCAGGAAACTGAACATTTTTCCTTCATGCTCGAGATGCACAGTCCATGCCACAAAGGCACGATGATTTGGAGATGTTCACGTGTCAGTGGCAAAGTGAATATGACCAGGATGGTTCTAAATGGCTATTAGAGATGGAGTATATCAACTGTCACTGTCAAGACCGGGTTAACTCCGATATACAACTCCGGAACTCCGGAGTTTTACTAGACAGTTAGGACTTCGGCTTCAACTTGTGTGTTGCGCCCTTGTCAGTCACGTCCTGTTATTTCGGAGGGTCGGAGGTCGGAGGATAAGTCCTAGGTGCAAGACCCGACGACGAGTCGATCTAGCGAGAGGACGACGGAGGAGGAGGACAAGAGAGGAGGAGTTAATCTTAATTGATATTCGAACTGGAGAATACAAGGAGTAAACTAGGAGTTTATATACTACGGAGTTGCATAGGATTGGTAACGGAGTTCATAGGTATTGGTAAGGAATTCGGAACGGGAGATAAGTAAACCGGAGCTGTGCTCCTAAGCGAGCACCGGCTCGGTTGAAAGTACCGAGCAGAAAACTAATACAAAAGTGGAACAAGGAGATGTCGTAACTGGAATGGAGAGGAAAGCATACGAGGAGATCTAGTCTGGAGCGGAGATAGTACCGGAGTACCAGAGATAGTCTTGGGGAAGTCCGGGATATGACAGCAAGGTCGAGTTACGACGAAGGTTATGGATTTGAGCTAGACCAGGTACAGGGTAGAGGCTAGTAGATCGAAGAGAACTAGCGTGGGGAACAAGGGTAGTGGTCATAGTGTTTAAATAGCGGTAGGCTCTGTGCATGGACCAAGATGAGAGAGGAAATCAAGAAGTCATACCATGTATGAAAGCCAATCAGAAATCAAGACGACATCGTACAATTCAAAGAGCCAATGAGAAAAGGTGAACGAGAAGTCGTACCATTTGTATGAACTTCCAATGGGAAGGTGAGATCCTGTATCCAAAAGAGGATCAGGATTAATAATACACGTCACAGAAAGTCAAGAGAGCAAGACATAGTACAAGGAAAAGAAAGAGAAATCGTAACACGTGCCATCACATTGTTGTGTCGACGTCATTGCCGGTGAGGGAGAGGGAGAGCATGAGTGCAAGGTGCTGTCATCACGTCATCGTCATTGCATGTGGAGGGACAAGGTGAGTGAGGATGAGGAATTGGCGAGGCACCATTGCTGTTGCGTGCAGAGGGATGGAGTGGGTGAGGGTGAGGCGAGGGGGAGGCCCTGTTGTCGTCACGTCATTGTAGTCATATTGTCGTTTGCATATGGAGGGACAAGATGTCAATGGGTGGGGATGGTAAGGGCGAGGCACTGTCATCATTGCATCCTCATCGTCACACCATCGTCATTGCATGTGGAGAGACGGGGTGCCAGTGGATGAGGACGAGGCATGGGTGAGGCACTGTTGTCGTCGCGTCACCAAGTCGTTGTGTGGGTGGGGGCTATGGGACTGGCGTCATTGTCATTGCGCAAGTGGGGCTGTGCCAGTGAAGGTGCTCAAGGATGGTGGGACGGGGTTGGGCAGTGTACTGCAGGAAGTGCTCGAGGAGGGTTGGACAGGGTGGTGCCAGGGTGCTGGTGCCAACATGTTTGTCATCAATTGTGTTGCTGTTGTGTGGTGGAATTGGTGCCATTGTCATCATTGTCATTGTCATTGTGTAGGTGGTGCCAAGGGGGGCGCTCGAGGAGGGTGGGACAGGGTTCATCATCATGGGAGGGATGGTGGTCTGGTAAAGATGGGCATGCATGTTTGAGGACACCCAGGAAATTATGGCATTATTTCTGCACAAAAATTATCAGCCGCATTCTGCACTGCTTTCACTGCGGTGCCTACTGCACAAACCGTGCACTGCATGCTGTGCATCACTCCTACCACAGTGCATGCTGCATGAACCGTGCACCCCATGTTGCATGCATTTCCTACCGCGCAGTGCATACTGTGCAAACTGCATTCAAGCTCCACACGTTGCGCACATCATATCTTTGTATTCCACACTGTGGCACCAGTTACAAGTTATATGACAGTCATTCTATTGTAGATGGTAACTATGGCCAGTAATCAAAAATATAGTTCTTTTACAAGGTAGTCACAAAGTTCATCAATGAAATGGTTGGCATGTTTGAATGCTGAACCTTCACTAGCAGCTTGAACATCTGTTCTCTGCAACCCCTGCCCACGCATCCAAACTGCATCTCTGTTTTGAAGTGTCTGATTGCCTCATCATATGGTTGGGGGTTCCGTCCATCAAGAAGGTAACATCCCATGCCATTCCACCAAACCCCATGCCAGTCTGTTTCACAGGCCACTGGATCTTGACAATCATTGGCATGCATGAGAATATGAGGTTCTTTGGTAGCAATAATTTGGCAATGTTCGTTGAGGACAGACTTTGCAAGTGCCAACCTAGCGAAGATATCTGGGCCAATCATTGCATGTTGCACTTTCATGAGTTGTGTAAGGGACATTTCAGCAAGGGACCAGAAAGCAGTCCAAAACAGGGATGCAATCCAATACATGGTTGCAGGGTCCATGAGCTCTGCTGAGTGAAAACACCAACTAGCTGCCTGAATACAATTTGTGACAAATTCCTTCATTGGCTCGCATTCATACTTGTCACAGAATGATAGGAATGCACAGAGCTCCTCCTTGGCATATCTATATCTGGCACAAGGACTGTGAATGGGTCAGTGATATTTGACATTCATTGGGAAGTGTAGGACTCACAATCCAAAGTGATGTTTAACAAAAAGATCAAATGTTGATGACTCTAGTTGTGGGATTTCAATCAGATTGTTGTCATTTTCACCCTCATTAAGGTCTTCTTTACTGGCCATGAACATATCAGCGAGAACTTGGGAATGGTGGCAGAGACTGCCCATGGAGAGCCTGTACAATGTGTTTTCCACCTGTGGAACTGCTCAAGTTCGGTTCACATTGCTAGTGCACAAGTACATACAAGGAGGACACGACATCCTGGATCATCGAAGTAGTACTTGGAATGTCGGGATACTCCAGCTGTGACCTTGGGGTTCAACATTGTTTGAGTTGGGGGAAGACTTGGAGGACAATGATCTTGAAGTTGCATGCAAGGAGGACAATGACAAAATTTATGCCATTGTTGACCTGATGATCAAATTATGTGTACTGTGGCTTATTACATAGTGACTTCAAGTTGACTTTGAGGAGTGTTGAGTGCCCTGTTACTATTACAGCACATTATTACAGCACTAAGCAAAAACTCTAGAAGCAGAGATTGAAAATCTACTGCGCCCAAGATGTTCTGAGTCACACTGGACTCCAGTCACCTCTCAGTTAAATCTTCCTTGACCAATATATATAGGACCTCACCACTGCTCAAGTTCAACGAACAACCCACCTTTGTCTTCTACAGTGACCTCAAAAACCATTGCAATGTTTGGCTGTTGTAGAGTATTCACTCTGTAGTATTTGAGGGCATGGGAATGGCACTTAGTGGTAGTTAGGTGAAATGTGGTACATACCTGTGGCTATGAGTGGATTCAAGAATTATGTAATTTGGCCCACAGGTTCCGGAGTTATGGCTATTTTAAAGTGATGAACTCATTGCAACAGTTTTTGAGCTTTTGATATCCAAGGTATATTAGTATTTGGTATAGCCT
>JBBPOB010001029.1:0-11339 GCA_038091275.1 Tylopilus subfusipes
ATTACTGGATGGACGACGAGAACGCAAAGGAATGTTACGATTGCAAGAGCGTCTTCACAACCTGGCGAAGAAAGCATCATTGTCGGATATGCGGCAAGTCCTAAACATACCTTGTATCGTCCTTCTTCTAACCCTCACCAGGTCAAATATTCTGTTCCCGCTGTGCTTCAAACATCATAAAAGGTTCCCGCTTCGGTCATGATGGCATGCTGCGGGTATGTAACCTTTGCCTCGAGAAACTTGCAAAGGTAGACGAAGAGGACGATGACGACCACCGTTCTGTCGTTTCGTCAACCACATCCCCTTTTCCCGCCCACCAGTTCGGTTCAGATACCCTCGCCCTCGGCCTTGGCCATCATCCTCAATCCCCCTTCGCAGCATCGCAGCTGTTTGGGCGCACAGACGAGCCCTTCAATCTGTATTCTATCGCGGAAACAAAACGCTTCGCGTTCCCCTTTGAGGACACCGCATCCAACCCCCTTCTTGAATGGGAGCCTGTTCGCGACTCCACCGCACCCTTCCGTAGAACCGTCACGGAGGACGAGAAGGACCCCACATCGCTCGGTCAGCAGCAGAACAAAGCATACACGCCACCTGCTACGGCCCCTCGCGTCAAAACACCTGTCGATTTTCCGGTCACCGTTCCAGTAAATGTCGACAGGCCTGCGACCAGCACGATTCAATTCCCTTTGAGCTCTCCAGAGCATTTTCCTTGGCCAGACAGTCCGGTGACATATGGGGCGATGCGCTCCAGATTTAATAGTTTCGGGGATTTTGATGGCACGACCCCATTCATTAGGAGCAGGGTGCAAAGTCGCCTGGACAACTTTCCAACTGTCGAGGGATGGCGAACGAGACGCGATTCCACCGCGTCAGTCGACTTTTGACATTATTGGGCTCTCCACTGACAACCCTTTGACTCTTAGATACGCTCAGGAACTCAACCTCATTTCCATGTTCCATCTCCGCATTATGCTGCGTCAAATGCTCACCACTGAAAATATTCCCAATGTCAAAGAATGGGAAGAAACTTTGCTCAAAATCTCCCTTCGCATTGCCCGCGACCTCACTTTCACTGCTGTCCCCTACCACCAAGGCGAGGATATGGATGTCCGCCGGTACGTCAAGATCAAGAAGATTCCAGGTGGGACCCCCTCGGACTCGGAATACGTCGACGGTGCTGTCATCACCAAGAATGTGGCACACAAGCAAATGTTGAGGTCGCAACGTAATCCGCGTGTCATGCTCGTCACGTTCCCCCTTGAATTTCATCGTGTCGAGGGTCAATATGTCCACTTCGGCCAAATCCTCCGTCAAGAGAAAGAGTATTTAGGAAACCTAGTCAGCAGGATCGCGGCGCTAAGACCTCATATTGTCATGGTCGAAAAGAGTGTGTCAAGGATCGCGTTGGAGGCTCTTGCTAAGAACAATATCGCCGTCGCTCGCACTGTGAAACCCTCTGCCATCTCATTCATAGCTCGTATGACACAGGGAGACGTGTTCTCTTCCATGGACAAACTCGCTCTTGAGCCGCGCCTAGGTCACTGTGGGCGCTTCCGCGTTGAAACGTTCGACCACCCTCTTATCCCAGGCCGACGCAAAAGCTACATGCGTTTCGAGGGCTGCAATCGTGACATGGGTTGCACGATCATCTTGAGGGGCGGGGATTTCGAGACGCTGAGGAGGGTGAAGAAAGTCACGAGATTTCTGACCTTCATCGTCAGAAACTTGAAGTTGGAGACGCATCTTTGGAAAGACTCGGTAATCACACTGCCTTCCTTATCTTTGGACGCTGTCCCCGCAGCCATGTCAAAACAGGAACAACTAGTCGATGGTACCAATGGAAATGGAAATGCGACTGGTACCGGGGCGTTGGTACCAGCTTCGGTGTCAATGTTGGCAATGCCCGCGGA
This sequence comes from Tylopilus subfusipes, assembly GCA_038091275.1. NCBI lineage: Eukaryota > Fungi > Basidiomycota > Agaricomycetes > Boletales > Boletaceae > Tylopilus > Tylopilus subfusipes. The sequence goes on from JBBPOB010001029.1 coordinate 1,914, forward strand.
CAAGGACAAAGTAAAAGATGTGTTGGCGATTGAGGACACGACGGAAGAAGATCTCCCTGACGCGGACGCTGAGCGACTCAGGCTTTCGAGACGTATCCAACAATCCATCGAGCCTTATTACAAGACCTTCATTTCTGTTTCTGCCACACTCCAATTTCCACCTCCTCAGCCTATACTGCACATGAAGGAATTGGACGAGGAGCTTACACGGGTCCAGCGTGCGTGGGAGGACGACCTCGTGCGACGGGGAGAGAAGGGAAATGTTGGCCAGCCCAAGGCTATCGACAAAGCAGCATCACGTACACCAACACCCGAGAGCAAGGCAGTCGATATTTCATCGAGCGACAACACGCAAGAAACGGAAGATGTCAAGGCACAAATTGAAGCCCTTGTTCTTCCCCCTCGCACGCCCTCGCCTGAAGCTGACAAACGCCTTCAAGTGGAAGATCCAAAAGGCTACTTTGACCCCCAGCCCAGTACTTCTGGGTTTATTTTTCCTGGATTCCCCTTTGTTACCTCCCCTCACCCTATCAACATGTCAGGTGCTCCAGATGTTGATCCCGTACCTGTGAAAACTACGGCGGATATAATTCTTGAATCTCAGCTCAGCCTCGTCAAATATCGCCATGAAGAGCAACGTCGGATCTGGGAATGGTATTTGCGCAAGAACGCGGACGATTTCGTGGTCGAGAAATACCAGTGTATTGTTCTATGGCGGTACACGGTTCCTATCGAAGAATTCGGAATCCGACGTGCGTGTTTCGCCCCCAGCATACACTATATCACGTTTTACGGTGAGAACGATTGCACGCTCGGCCAGTTCATTGAGAAAGCCGTGCACGACACCCTGGTGCAGTTTCCTGATCCCAAAGCGGTATGCGCAGGGAAAGGATGTAACCAACCTCTCGCACGGCATTGTCAAGTATTCGTGCACAATGAGACGAGGCTAACCGTGGCTGTCGAACAATGGGATGGACAAATCAAAGCGAGGAACATCTACCCTGCCCCGGATATGGTCACCACTTGGAGCGCGTGTCGGGTCTGCGGGTCGGCGACGCCATTCATACCCATCTCCGACGAGATGCAGCGGTATTCTTTTGCCAAGTTCCTCGAACTCCACTTTTATCCTGCGGACGTCCAGCTTGTACAAGGTGCTGGGTGTCAACACAATATTTATCAACACCATATCCGATATTTCGCTACAAAGGGCATGACTGTGCGGTTCCAAGCTGATCCCGTGACACTACACGAGATCGTTTACCCCGCTCTACGCATTCGTATACGCCCCGAGGTCCAGCTTGAACTCAAGAACACCGACTTTGACAGGTTACATAGGCGGAATACGGCATGGTACACCGCGCTCGTTGACGACCTCAAGCTCATCAGCATCGACGCTGCTATTGGAGAAGAAGAACACGACGCGAAACTCACGGCAGATATCAACAATCTCATCTCACGTGCAGAGGCAGAGCGACGGGAGATCACCCAGCTTATCAATAAGGTCTACCAGGAGTCCTCGCCCATGGACACGCTTGCTCTCAACCAAGTCCGTTCATTCAGACAAGACCGTATCGTCGCCTGGCAGGCCGACTTTGACAAGCTTCCTAAGCCGCGGAATGTTGAAAAGAGTGGACGTCGAGTGTCTGCGTTCAACTCTGTGCGGGCAATGTGGCCGAAACGATATGACCTTGCGAGTCCTTTCGGCGAGTCGCATATGCCTTCCACGAATGTCTCGGAGGCGGAAGAAGGAGGGTCAAGTAGGAGACGGATCACGAGCGAATCGTTAGAGAGTGCGTCGGAGGCGTCGGAGGCAGAGATGGAAACACATCCGGAGAAACCCGTGGAAAAGGTAGCCCCGCCGAAAAGCGACGAGGAGGCACCTAGTGTTCCACCCGTGGATCTCACGTCGTCAACGAAAAGGTCGGACCCGGATAGTGATTCTACCATTGGAGCCTCGAAAGAGGTACCAGTACCACTCCAGGCTCGCCGTGCCAAGCAAGTACGTCTAACAGTCACATGATTTCCATGATCAGCAGCTGAACGAGTTACAGGCAAAGAAGGCTGAACAAGCCGGACCCGAAGCAGACCATCCCCCTCCGCGTGTCTCTCGTCTCCCTCGCCGTATATCGCAATACCCGAGCGTCGCAGAACTTGTCGCTCGCTATCAAGACTTTATTCCTGCTACGGGTGTCGAAGAACTCGCCAGGACTGCACTCGCCCCTCCTCCCGTTTCCGAGAGTGAGCAAGAGGACCTCACTACGACGTTGTCGAACGCAAACACCTCAAAGCCAGTTTTGACACGCAACACCATTCGTGGGAGGCACAGACACGGAGTCACCAAAAAGGCTTCTACTTCTGATTTCGAATCCGGGTACGCAGCGAACGCAGCACCAAGGCTTAGGAGATCGGTTGGAGGACAACATACGGCGAAAGTAACAGGAGAATCGTCTATCGAATCTCTGGTTCCCTCCAGGGGGGCATCCCCAGATAAAAGAGGGTTGAGAATGGTTGGTGAACCTCCATCTCCACCACCTATAGGGAAATTGTTGCCTCCGCCCCCAGGACGGACAGCGAGGGGGAAGTCATCTTCCAGAGGGTTGCCCAGGGATGTGTCTCAACAACGGCCCACGTCGAGTGGCGCGTCCAAGCCACCGTTCAGACGGCCTCCCCAGGGAGCTGGGACGAAGGTATCAAACATTGCGAGACATTTTGAACGCATTAGCCGAGAGAGTGAGAGGGCTAATCGACGGTATGCTGTCATCCGCGGACGCAAAGTGCGCCCAGTTGCATCTTCTAGTGCTACGGTAGAAGTGCTGGAAAGCATCAAAGATGCTATCAAGGACGAATCCGACATGTCTGACAGTTCGAGTGAGGCCGACGATGAAGGTGGAGATGAAGACGAAGGACGCAAGTCCACTGACAAAATCACCGAGTCTTCTCCTGAACAGTCCATGACCCTACCTGTCCTCACAGTCCAAAAGGAACCAGTGACGTCTGCAGACGTCCCCCCCGTCCAAGAAGTGGGAGCAACAGCTCATCCTGCATCTACGCCCTCATTGTCTCCTCCTGCTGCAGAACGGTCATTCCCATCATCCCCATCCTTGAGCTCTCCTGCTCCGGAAACAAACCCGCCGCTGACACCACCAACGTTTTCGCTCGAAGAGCTTCCAGGACGCAATTCAATCTTTAGGCAGGCATTGTCCGGACTGTGGCCTCCCCAGTTCCCCCCGAGGCGTGTAGAATTCGACAATGACGACCCGTTAAACGATCCAGAGCACATATTCAGAGGTTCGTCGATGGTCGTTAGGACTGACGAACCTACGTCGATCATTGCTCTTGCGCTCAAGTAGGTCTTTCGTATCGATCCAGTCTCACCGATGTGCTGACAAGTTTCAAGCTCACCGCACCATCGCGATATGCTAACGAAATCTCGTGCTGAGAAGCGGTCGTCCCGTGAACCAAAGCTTACTGAAGGTGGCGAAGCGTTTATGCCGGATGACCAATCTACGTCCGAGTGCTCTTCAACTTGGGGAGTTGTCAATGTGGACACCTCGGAGGCTGTCAATCTCACAGACGAGCTCAAGTCACCATCTACGAAGATGTCTTGGGTCATTTGTGAGTGTCATCACTCCGTTGCAATACTAGGCTAACTGTACGCGTCGTGGCCAGCATTTGAGAGCGGTGGCCTGACGATCAGCTGCACTATACTGTATCCTGAGCAGTTTGATGCATTACGGAGGACGTACGATTGTGAAAAGAGCATCGTGGAGTCCTTGTCGCGGTGCGTCAAGTGGGACGCTAACGGGGGCAAGTCTGGGTCCGCATTCCTGAAAACTCGAGGTTTGGATCAATTTAAATTGTGCGCTCAGACTGTTGGTCTAATCTTGGGTACCAGATGACCGGTTCATTGCGAAAGAGCTCTCACGCCCAGAGTTGCAAACGATGGAAACTTTTGCTCCTGTGTACTTTGATTATATGGCATCGGCTGTCAGCGGAAATGTATGTCGTCTCTTCAATTTTGCGACAAACAGAATGTTCAATCTAATGGCTAGCGCCCAACGTTGCTGGCTAAAGTCTTTGGCTGTTATAAGCTGACGTTCAAGAAAGTCAAAGACAAGGGGAATGGCAGGGCTAAAGTGACCCACATGAACTTGCTTGTCATGGAGAACCTGTTCTACAATCGTCGGTTCTCCAAGGTATATAGAAATTTTTGTCTCGCGAATCTTTCACGGCTGACCCGTACCCCTTTTGACAGATTTATGACCTGAAAGGTTCCACTCGGAACCGACATGTACAGTCCACGGGAAGGGAGAATGAAGTTTTGTTGGATGAGAACCTCGTTGAAAGTGAGCGATCCATTGCATCCCTAGCGAGTCTTGCTGACCCCTTGCGAAGCTGCCCACCTCTCACCATTCTATCTCAAAGAACACTCCAAGAGAATATTACGCGGCGCGCTGTACAACGACAGCAAGTTCCTATCGGACATCAACGTCATGGACTACTCGCTCGTTGTTGGTGTTGACAACGAGACCCATGAGCTTGTGGTCGGGATCGTCGGTAGGTTTACCGTCTTACTAAACCTTGCTCTCGTGCTAACGAAACCATGTTTCACTAGACTATATCCGTACCTACACGTGGGACAAGAAGCTTGAGAGTTGGGTGAAAGAGTCTGCGTTCCTTGGTGGAGGCAAGGGCGAGCCCACTATAGTTGGGCCGAAACAATACAGGCAACGTTTCATCAGTGCAATGGAAAGGTACTTTCCACTGGTGAGTTTCCGTTGCTTGTCCGCTCGTTGGACGGCGCGTTAAATGCAGCGTTTGGACAGGTCCCAGATCGCTGGATGAAACAAAGGGACACCCCCGAAGAAGACCCTAACAGTCTAACCGATCTTTGGCCTGATTGGTGATGGTCGGGTTTCGTTTGTTCTAATTCGCATTTTGATTTTGAAGATAACCACGACGATTCGATACCCCATGCATGACCTAAGTAGTAGCATAGTACATACTTGATGTTGTAATAGTAGCACCTCGCCTTTGTGGCGTACTGTATCCTCTGTCGCGCGACGTTCGTACCACTGATCTTCAAGCTTCACGACTACAATGGATGAAGATGATGCCGAATACATGCAGGGCAGCGAGGACGAGGTACTGTGTTCCCTTTCGTTCGCGACCTCGCCGTGATCGCGCGACTTGCGAGCGATCCTGACGCTTCTATCGACACACGCCGACAGGACTATGGCTTCGACTACTCCGATAACGATGAAGCCAACGAGTCGGGGAGCGCAGACGTCGAGAACATGTACTATACTGCCAAATGTGTGTTTGACTCCTCGCCCCTCTTCTCGTGCTGCCTTTGCTCAAACCAGCTCGTCTGTCTCTATGGGACGTGTTGAAAAATAGCCAAAAAAGAGGACGATCCCGAGCAGGCGCTGAAGGAGTTCAAAACCATCGTCGATCAGGAGACAGAGAAAGGTGACTGGTAAATCTTCGCGCCTCTCTCTCCCGAGCTCGCACTGACGTTCACTCGCCTCAAGGGGCTTCAAAGCCCTGAAGCAGTCCACAAAACTGCTCTTCCTGACGCTCCATCGCCCCGCCGATGCACTGGCGACCTACACAAAGCTGCTCACGTACACGAAATCGGCCGTCACCCGGAACTACTCTGAGAAAACGATCAACGGGATCTTGGATTACGTGGGTGGTGGCAAAGGCGGGGTCGTGGAGGTCGACGTCCTTGAGCGATTTTATGCCGTGACGAACGAGGCCTTGGGAGAGGCCAAGAATGAGGTAAGTTTCGGGATTTCGGGCGTGACGCGCAGTGTATTCGTCGAGTTGCGAGGCGAGGATGTTGACCACCACAACACATGTAGAGATTATCGGCGAAAACAAATCTGAAGCTCGCCAAGCTTTGGTTGGACAGAAAAGAGTATGGTCGACTCCAGAAGGTGCGTTTATCGACCGTGTTCCTTTTCTATTTTGTATTGACGCGAAAACGCTTTAGATCATCCGCGAACTGCATGCTGCGACGAGAGCCGCGATGGATAGCGAAGATCAGTCACAACGAGGAACTCAGCTGTTGGAAATCTACGCGCTCGAGATCCAGATGCACAACGAAATGCGAAACGTCAAGAAACTCAAAGTATGTCTTTCTCAGCGTTTATGCTCGACTTTCATCCGATGCACGTAAACTAGGAAATTTACAATGCCTCCAACAACGTCCGCTCCGCAATCCCACACCCGCGGATCATGGGGGTCATTAAGGAATGCGGCGGCAAGATGTGGATGGGCGAACGACAATGGTCCCTTGCTTCCTCTGACTTTTTCGAATCTTTCCGTAATTACGACGAGGCCGGATCCCCGCAGCGTATTCAAGTGCTGAAGTACCTCGTACTTGCCAACATGCTGACGGGGAGCGAAGTGAATCCGTTTGACTCGCAAGAAACGAAACCATACAAGTCAGACCCGCAGATCAAAGCAATGACCGATTTGGTGGACGCTTATCAAAGGAGGGAAGTGCACTCGGCTGAGAAGATTTTGAGAGGTCAGTTGAAGATGCCAGGCAAAACCTGTGGAATTAACGAAGTGATTGCGCAGATAACCGCTCGACGATCATGGACGACCTGTTCATTAGATCGTATATTGGTGAACTCCTGAGAAGTCTACGTACATCGTATCTCATTGATCTCATCAAGCCATACACACGTTTGGAGCTTTCGTTCCTCGCCAAGGCGAGTTGGATTCGTGACAAACCAAGCTGAGACTGACACGACCCTACAGCAACTCAATGTCGAGATTGCAGAGGTAGAGGAGCTCTTGGTAGGGCTCATCCTGGAAGGAAAAGTTGATGGTCGGATAGACCAGGTTGGCATGAGATTAGAGTTGGACCGCGCGTACGTTTCTCCACTTCGTCCAGCACCACGGATACTCATACAGCAACAGTCAAGCACTCGAGAAAAAGCGATACGCTGCACTTCACTCGTGGACGAAAGCACTGGAGGGAGTACACGCTGCCGTGGTTGCAAAGACCGCAGGAAGGAGTGCCTCGGATACCTATATAAGTATCCCTCCCGAAAGGATAGCTGATTTTAGGGACATTGGACTTTAAGCGGTTTGTCGAGCATTAATGTAGTCCATGCCAACCTTGTCACGCATTAATGATCCATGAGTGTATTCAAGGGAGTGTCAAAATAGTTCTGGACACGGAACATTAGCTTCTCGATAGGTAAGAACCGAGAGGCAGGCCAACCTATAGTGGGCGACTGAATGGTTTCCAATGGTGCGGCCAGCCCTCTTTTGATGGGGTGTCTGTTGGGACCTTGAGCTCACGAGGGAACAAGCCTCTGATTCTGGACTCGATGGCCCTCTTCTCGGCGTTGGAGCAAGTTTTGAGCATCTCCACTTCGGCGACGCTTCTCGCTCTTGGATCCTCTCTCCTGTTTGCCTCCCTGAACGACGCTGGGTCGATTTCCTCGAGCTCCTGCATCGCCCTCCTCATGCATTCAAACTTGCGCTGCAGTTCCTCGTCGCGTTTTTTGCGCAGATGGCGTTGGTAGAGTTTCCAGGCCCTCTCGATGGTCCTGTGGGCCTGTACTGAGGGGATGGCGTGTTGGAGCGCACGAGCTACGTCTGAACGCCATGTGCCGGTCGGGGAAGGACCGGAGCGGACGTTTGGAGGGTAGAGCATGCGACGGATGACTTCGCGTTGGGCATTGGCTGGATCTGTGGCCTGCGCGTTCGTCGCTGCATGGCCACGCACCGAGATTTGGGAGGCGCGCAGAAGCGACCGAGGACGAGCGCGACCGGGAAGGATTGACATTGGGCCGGTTCAAGGACGTGTCGGTGGTTTGTTCTCACGGACTCTCTCTTCTCGATGTCGTCCAATCTCTGCCGGCGATGCGTGGTCTCGTTCGTTGGTCCAGTGAGTACCCCTGTCATGCTTCCGAGGTCGTTAGAGTCGTTGCCTTCCCGCTAGCGAGTCTTGCACGCCAATCTACTTCGGTTCAGCCTAAATGGCACGTCGTCCCAGCCCATAGCCAGCCGCCAGTTTTCTTCGTCGTCCGTCGCGCTCGCTAAACGCGTCGAGAAGAAGAAACCCACATCAAAACATCAACTTGCCCTCACAGCCAAAAGAAAAGCGGCAAAGCGCGGCAAAGATGCATACGCGAACGAGAAGATGACCCTCGCCGACGCTATCTCGGTCCTCCGCGTAGGTTTGCTATCGCTGCACGTTCGGTTTTGCTAACCCACCGCGTCTCGGCACGTCAGGCCGTCGAGGTTGCACGACCCAACTCAACGTACGAGTTGGTGATCCGGACCGCTATGTCGCGTGGTGCACCTATACCCACTGGCCGTATCAACATTCCACGGGAAGCCAAGCCCAGAAAGGAATACCGTATCCTTGTTTTTGCGGATGGCCGGCAAGCAGACGAGGCCAAGAAAGCAGGTGCCCATGTCGTTGGAGGTCTAGAGCTTGTCGACGCCGTGTGTTCTTTCGTCCTGTCCCTCTTTCCATTCTGAGGATCAATCACAGGTCGCGGAAGGCAAACACAACAGCTGCACGACTATTCTTTGCACTCCATCACTCATCCGTAGCATCAGTAGCAAACTCGGTCGTATCCTTGGTCCTCGTGGTCTCATGCCATCTGAGAGACGAGGATCTGTCACCGACGACATTGAGGGGTATATTCAAAAGCTACAAGGAACAACTGAGTGGAGGGGTGACAAGACTGGAACGATAAGAATGCCCATCGGAAAAGTGCGTATACGAATGATTTGTTCCTGCTCTCCTGCTTCTCATTTTTACCGGCACTGATCCCCGTCGGAATCCTTAGTTGCATTTCCCTGTTGAGGATGTCGTGAAGAACGTTAAGCAGTTTGTCCTCAACGTGAAACGTGCCACGGGGAACCTCAAAGATGCTGTTGCGGAGGCGGAGGCCAAGGCTCAGAAGGGTAAAAACAACACCAAGAGTGTTAAGCCTGGTGAGTACCTCGTATGCAATCTTTTGTGGATACACTTTTTCGCGTCTCTTCGTCCTGGTTTTCCCTCGATGTCACCTCGCCGTCTACATCCATTTCCGGGTTGCTCGGCGGTCTGACTCAACCTTGCTCTTCGACGGATCTTTACTCCCCTTTCGCCCATTCCTTCTTTTCTGCTTCTCGATTTAGTGGTCTACTTCAATGTCATCTCGTCGCAATTTTCCCCTTTCACTTATTGCTTCCATTCCACCCATCCCCGATCAATGACACCGCCCTTCGTTGTCTATATCCGAGCAAACTATAATTGACTAACGGTTGATTTCTTCCTACAGTGAATGCGATCACTAGGATACTTCTGAGCTCGACCCAAGCGCCCGGCATTCAGATAAAGGATCTCTGATGGGCAGACGACGGATCCCATATGGCGATGACGGTTGTACAGCTTGGCGGGCG